>PJEN01005625.1:0-123165 GCA_004024605.1 Pteronura brasiliensis
TGAGCCACCCAGGCGCCCCTCACAGTCTCGTTTTATCCTTATGGCACTTCTATGGGGTTGGCAGACAGATGATGACACGGAGGCCTAGAGAGGGGACAGGGCTTGCCCAGGGGTACAAGCCCATGTGTTATTAAAATTCTGTGTTGGGGCGCCTGGGTGGCTCAGTGAGTTAAAGCCTCTGCCTTCGGCTCAGGTCATGATCCCAGCATCCTGGGATCGAGCCCCGCATCGGGCTCTCTGCTTCGCTGGGAGCCTGCTTCCTCCTCTCTCTCTCTGCCTGCCTCTCTGCCTACTTGTGATCTCTGTCTGTCAAATAAATAAATAAAATCTTAAAAAGAACAAAACAAAACAAAAAAGAATTCTGTGTTAAAATCATGGTCAGGCTCCAATAGGCTTAAGCTACAAAAGGTTAAAAAATGGTTTATATAACTGGAAGATCCAGAAATAAACTGAGCTTCAGGTAAGGTTTGATCCAGGACACAAGATTTAATCAGTCAGTAACATGCATGAACGGGCTTAGGGCTGTGTTACCTGAGACAACCCCATGGCCAGGGTGTGGGGTTCCCTTGACTGGACTGTAAGAATAAAGCCTGGAGCCCTGTGCTAGCTTAGGTGGGGTAAAATGGAAGGGCTGATGGGGAGTGACTGCCATGTCCACCTCAGCCAGGAGACCTGATCACTAGGACATGGCCCCAAGGCTGACACATCTTGACAAGTCGCACATTTTCTCTTCCAGTTAGGTATCCTGGTCCCATGGAGAAGCATGGTCAGAAAAATGAACTTTTGCCCTTTAGTGTAAAGCAGGTTTGAAAATCTAACTTGTCTTTTGAGCACCAGCTTGGTGCTGGGCTCCAGGGCTGGGGCTGAGTGTTCGGGGAGGGAAGACACTGCCTGCATGAAGGAGCTCGGGGACTGGGAGTGCGGGGGACATCAGGACAACACCCTGCCCGGTGTCTCTTGGATGAGCGTGTGAGCAGTTGTTGGGATCCAGATCCTCCTGCCTCTCTCCATCCTGCAGGGACTGCCCTGGAGCCCTCACGTTGCCCTTTTTGCTCTGGCTGTTGGGATGCTCTGAGGACATTTATGCCCAATTGCTCTAGCTTTCCTTAGGCACGATCCTTGGGGGCAGTGTGTCTCTCCTGTCTGGTGTCATTGTGCCCCTCATTTGTCTGGCTCCCGAGGCTCAGGACCTGGGGCTAGAACGATAGGAGTGACACCTGGAATCACCTTTGTCATCCGGATCCGGGTCCCGGTGGCAACAGTTCACCCCACCTTCCTCCCACTGAGTTGTCGCAAGGTTCTCCCACCTTCGGAGAATCCGGCTGGGGTGTGTGTGCTGGACTGTGTGGCTCTCGCGGTCGGGACCTGCCCCTGTGATGGGCGCTGGTACTCGCTGGGGCGGCAGCGGCTACAGCTAGGCTTTGGGGACCGCAGAGCGTGTCGGACTCCTGTCCCGACTCTGCAGCCCTTGGCCAGCACTTCTTCTGGGACCCTGGGTCGTGGGGTCTCCTCCTGGGCTGTGGCGGGGATGCGGAGCCCATCGGTCAGGTCCCTAGGCCCCACCTGGCCCATGGTGAGAGCCCAACAGGGAGAGGACAGCCATTTCCACCGTGACTGTCCACTCTCCCATGTCTCCCTGTCATTTGTCCCCTTGTGTTAACCCAGGGTGGCCGGCCTTGCTCTGTCCAGGGTGCTGAGGCTGCCCTGGGGTGAGGCTGCCCGAGGCGGTTCCCGCAGACCCACCTTCCTTCCCTTGCACTTGCTCACTTGCTGGGGCAACAGCCAGCAGCCTTGTGCGCCGTCAGCACCACCTTTGGGACACCAGCCCAGAGGGCAGGGAAGTGACCTGTCAGTGCCCAGTTGGGGAAGCCTCTGCTTCTGGGACCCTATTGGCAACAGTGGGTGCTCAACTGATGTTCTTTGAATGTGTGACTGTGGCCTGGGATCTAAGCTGGCCGAACAGAGGGCTGGGGCCCCCTCTTCCATCTTGGGTGCAGGTGGAGCGGTCAGGACCCTGGGGTGTTGGTTCAGAGCCCCAAGGCTGGGTCCTCTCCCTCACAATCATGACGGGTTTTCCCAGGGGGACAGGGGCACCGTGCCCTTTCACATTCTCGTTAGATTCCTGGGCTGCTGAGAATAGGGGTCGGGGCACCCCACCCTCCGCCCCCGCCTCTGCTCCACTTTCCTCTGGAACAGGCTCTGAGGACGGCGAGGATGTTTAATTAATTGCAATTACAATCTTCAAAGGAAGCAGAGAGTTGAAAGTTGTTCCTAATTACTGTGTTATGATGTCGGCCGGCTACCCAAATTGATTGTGTTAGAATTTCCGATGGAGGATTAATTGAGTTGCCGTGAGGACCCACTTGTGTCCCTCCCCCTTTTAGATAACACCCCTGTTCGGCCTCGGAAAAGGCACTGGCCTGGAATGACAATGAAGGCTGGGCTGGCGGAGGCCGTAGGCTGCCGTCTGGATGAAGATCTCAACACAAGGTCAAGGCCGTGGGCATTGGCGTGGGCCGGCCAGATTGGCTCTGGGTGTTCACTCTCATTGCTCACCAGAGGCTTCCTGTTCCTGCCTTCTGGAGCTCCCCAGGGCAGGCCTGCTCCCCCAACCCCTGAGGACGGGTGGGGTCAGGGGACTAGTGCTGGCTGCTGAGTCCTGGGCGCCATGACGTCTGTCACTTCTGGGCCAGAACATTTATTGCCAGTGTGAGTCCCTTGGCCATGGCCACCCATGTTGCTGGGCACAGTGGCGCCTCTACTGTCCTGAGGCCCGGGGCTGGTGTGGGGCAGCTGCGGCAGCTCTTCCCGTCCCGTGGTGGGGGTTGGGAGCAGAGAGACTACACAAGGGCTTTAGAACAGGCCTTCTTGTGGGGGCGGGCGCTCGTCTGCTCCTGGGGATGAGAAGACTTACTCCTTGTGCGTGGGGTGCAGGTGTACACGTGGGACACAGGCAGACGTGTGCGTCCTCTGTGGGTTCAAGTTTCCGGCGGCAAATCAGGAAACATGTCTGAAAGGGCGTGTGGAGTGACAACGGAGGAAAGGCTGGGAAGAAAGGTCTGGAAGGTCTAGAAAGATCGTCTGCTGTGAGCTGGGATAGGTCTGGAGGCGGGCAGAGTGGAGGCCGAGCTGCCGGGAGAATCGAGGCAAACCTGCTGGAAATCGAGCCGAGTGGGTGAGCAGCAGGGTTTCCTGAAGGTTGGATGGGAAGCGGGGGAGGAGAGCAGCCGGGGACGCCCAAGTCTGGGCTGGGGCAGTGGGAGGGATGGAGTTTTATGAGCCCAGATGGGAACCCGCTGAAGGCCTGCGAGCTAACCGGTGTGTGGGGGACACAGGCTTGGCGCAGAACAAGGTCTCGTCTCACGGTGGCTGAGTTACTTGCATGGCCTGGGAGGGGGGCACGTGCAGCCGCCCGGCTCGGTGGGCCCACTTGCCCAGTGCCTCGTTCTCTGCACAGTAGGGACTGTCCGTGGTGGGGCTGCTGAGGCCTGTTTCAGGCCCTAATGCTGAGTTAGGGGTGATGGGTTCTCCTATGGCCCACTAATTACCGAGCACCGATGAGCCCTGAAATTACGTTAAGAAGAGCTGCTTACGGCTCTGGCACTCCCTTCTTTCCCCACCATGGGAGAGTTGACGGGAGTTTCAGGGACAGATGGGGGCCAGGGAGGTGTGGCTTCCCGCAGAGGCTGGGTTCCTCCTTGGGGGGTGGCTGGGAGGCTTCCGGGGTTCTGAAGTTCAGGCGTTGTTGGGTTCGCGTGGGCCCCAGGAGACAGGTGTGAAGGCAGGGCACAGGGGCTGCCCGACAGCACCCCAGCCGCAGGCCAGGTGGGTCCCCATTGTCCCTGTCTTCTCAATTGGGAGAACCAAGGGATGCCACAGTGGCTGGGTGGAGAGTGACCCAGCAGGATCTGGCTCCAGGGTTGTGCCCCCAAGGATGGCCCCGCACGGTGGCCAAGTCCTCTGACGTCTCTCTGAGCTCCCGTGTCCCCATCTGTGAAGTGGGGTGATGGGGTGTCTCCCCACGAGGTTAGGTAAGGCCGTCATGGGAACGGAAGGGACGGATGTGTGTCTGTGCTCAGCCCAGGCCTGGCCCCTCGAGGTCTCCGCCGAAGGCTCCCGACGGCGGGGAGTCCCTGGGGTGGGCCTCAGTCCCCTGACCCCAGTCCTATCTGTAGTCCCAGCCATTCTGCGAAACAACCGGTTCCCAGGCCGAGGGCTGGGGCTGGAAGGAGTCCCAGGGAGCCTCCCCCACTCCCCTTAAACGCACATTTGTTCCAGATCCATGAATATGCGATTGTCGCCCACCTCCTCCCGGGGACCGCGAACTTCCTCCACTCCAGTGAAGTTCTGCATTAATCACAGCTAATTGCTAGCAGGACTCGTTTATGTCAAGAGCCGTTATTCCTGGGAATAAAGGGGCATAAAGGATGGCTCCTTTCAGGAAGCTCGGCGGAGCCCGGGAAGGAGCCATGCCAGACGCAGACAAGGCCCCTGGCCCCCCGGCTCCCTGGCAGGCCCAGTTCCAGTGGCCCCAACGGCATGTGAAAAACGCAGGGCCTCTGGCCTTTGCTGAATCTTCAGGGAAACGAGCACATCCATCATGTTCACGTGCTTTTCTGAAGTTGTTGTGAGTTTCCTTGAAACCAAGGAAGGTTTTTTTCTTTTTCCTTTTTTTGGCAACAACAGCTGGGAATACATTGACACTTTCTAAAAACTGTCACTTATGGCTTGGGGACCGGGTAGGGGAGGAGTCATGCCTGCCAAGCCCCAGGCCCAGATCTGAGGGTGCACACCAGGCTTCTGCAGGGGTCCGTGCTGGGAGGCTGGGGAGGAGCGAGGCTGGGGCAGGTGCGGGCTGGGCTCTGGGGCGGGCTCACCGACCAGGAGCCAGGGCACTGATCAAAGGGACGGTGGAGAGGACTGTCCGCCTGTGACATTTTTACTGGAGCGTGTCTTAATGGGTTTATTAACAGGAATATAGGGTCCCTGTTTTCTTAGGATCGGGGTGTGTGTCTGCTGTCTGTTCATCCTGACTGAGCCCACATTTGTGGAGACAGAGGCATGAAAAGAACGGGTGTGCTGAGCTCCGAGTGCTGTGTGCAAGTACGCACCTGGGTCTGCACATGCACCTGCCTGTGTGCGTGTGTGTGCTAGTGCAGATGCGTGTGTCTGCGTGTGCGCCGGCCTGTGTGTGCAAGCGTTAGTGCTAGTGCGGAGGCGTGTGTCTGCGTGTGCACCTGCATGTGTGTGTGAGCGTTTGTGCTAGTGCGGATGCGTGTGTCTGCGTGTGCGCCGGCGTGTGCGTACGTGTGTGTGCAGGTGCGGATGAGTGTGTCTGCGTGTGCGCCTTCTTGTGTGTGCAAGCGTTGGTGCTAGTGTGGATGCATGTGTCTGCGTGTGCACCTGCCTGTGTGTACGCGCGTGTGTGTGTGCGCTAGTGCGGATGCGTGTGTCTGCGTGTGCACCGGCCTGTGCATACGTGTGTTTGTGCTAGTGTGAATGCGTGTCTCTGTGTGTGCACCTGCCTGTGTGTGCGAGCGTTTGTGGTAGTGTGGATGAGTGTGTCTGCGTGTGCTCCTGCCTGTGCGTACGTGTGTGTGTGCTAGTATAGATGCGTGTGTCTGCGTGTGCACCAGCCAGTGTGTGCAAGCGTTTGTGCTAGTGCGTGTGTCTGCGTGTACACCGGCCTGTGCGTACGTTTGTGTGTGCAGGTGCGGATGCGTGTGTCTGCGTGTGCGCCGGCCTGTGTGTGCGAGCGTTTGTGCTAGTGCGGATGCATGTGTCTGCGTGTGTGCCTTCCTGGAGTGTGCTAGTGCGGATGCGTGTGTCTGTGCAGCCGTATTTCCGCGGGCCCCTGCGCCTGCCGTGTTTGTGTGCAGATAAAAAGCCCTGTGCGGTTCTGGAAGCTTCCCCCAGCAGCCGCTCACTGCTGCAGCAGCCCTCCGAGCTCTGTGGTTTGAGGACCATCTTACTGATGAGGAAACTGAGGCCAAGCTGGTTTGGGGGTTGTGTCGGGGGCTCCAAACTGAGATGTGCCCCCACAGGGACAGCTGTGTCTGCGAGGCCCACAGGAAGGTGCAGAAGAGACCGAGGGGTGAGTGGGTGTGGGGAACCCACTCGGTATGCGGAGGCCCCTCCTGTCTCCCCCTGCCCCGACCTCAGCCTCCCTGCCTCCAAGCTGTGTTGCTGTGTGTGCTCCTGCAGCTCCCGCCTGTGGCTCACGGGTGAAGTGTGGTGACTGACCTTCCTGGACCTGCTTCCCTTGGTGGCCCTGGGCAGTCTCTGGCTCTGCCCATACCCCACCCCCTCCCTCAGGACCCCGAACCCTTCCCTGCTCCCCCTTCTCTCATCTCTCTAGTTCATGCAGTTTCCAGATCACACCTCCTCCAGGAAGCCTCCCTGGCTCCTTCTGTAGCCCAGGTTGGGACCCCGAGGGCTCATTCCCTAGGGATGTTCCAGTCCGAGTGACAGTCGCTCGGCTCTGTGCCATCTGCTGCTGGCGGGGCTGAGCCTGTGTGCGTGCGGCCACAGAAGCTAATGCTCTGCGGTCCCGTGTGTCGGTGAGTGAGCCGCCCGCTGAAACCTCGGGCTGGGGTAGGAACCCCATCTCCTCTCCTCAACGCTGAATTCCACCCCCACGTCCCTGGGCGATGGCAGACAGGTTCCTGCTGTGGCCGGTGCTGGCTGGGGGTACAGGCTTCTTCTCATAATGGGGGACTGACCCAGATGCCAGTCCTCAGCCACACTCAGTGTGGTGGCCATGGCTGGCTGGGAGCAACCTGTGTGCCCCCGAGGACAGCCAGTGCCTGCCCTGCAAGCCACCTAAGGGCAGAGTGGGGGTCCTTTCTGTCTGCATGTCTGCCCTGAGGGCAGAGGGGCCTAGAGGAGCAGGCAGAGCAGGGAGAGGAACAGCGGAAGACTGGCCCAAGGTTGGGGAGATGCAGCCGATCCCCTGGGCCTGTGCAGGCTGGGTCTAGCCAGGATCCCTGCTCCTCCTGCCTCCCCCACCCCCAACAGCTCTGCAGCCCCCAAAGCTGACAATTTGGGCAACAGCTCAGGACCTCCCGTCCAGGTGCTCGGTCACAGCTCACTGGACAAGGCCCAGCCCTCAGGTGGCTCAGGAGGCCGGGCAGCCCTGCCCCCCCCCCCGGGGACTGTTTGCAAAAACCCTTTGCATGCATCCCCAGGGCCGCGGCCTGGTGAGAGAGTGGACTCCTGCCCCATCCGCAGAGCCGGGCCACAGGCCGTGGTGTCCCAGCATCCAGACTATGACAGCTCGGCTTCTCTGCACCCCCCTCCATCCCAGCCCCGTGGATTGGCGACGCTGCCCTGGCTCCTTGCCTCTCATCAAATTCTGTCCTCCCGGGAGAGAGCCTGGGCCTCCGGGCCAGAAAGACGCGCTCACACCTCCGTGTCTCCTCTCGGTAGCTGAGCCGATAAGGCAAGGGTCTCCCTGTCCCGGCCGCTGGCTCCTCTGTGCGCTGGGATGGAGTGGAGTGAGGTGCGGAGAGGACCCCCGGGGGGACCGGGTGGGGAATCTGGCCATGCCGCTCGGCTGGGAACCTCCAAGTCCCCAGGCAGGCTGGGCCACCGCGCGCTGAGGAGCCTCAGCTAGGGACCAGATGGCGTTTTGAGCATTTTAATAAGAGCTATTTGCAGTGTTGCTGCCATAAAAAATTCCTGCTTAATGAGCAAATGCACGTCGGTAGCGAGTTAAAGGCGCTTGGATGTTTTAAATATTATGTACGTTGTGTTCGTGTTAACAAACCTGATTTTTAATTACACCTTCCCCTGCTGCCTGGATGGGCTGAGGGTAGGGGAAGGGAGAAAAAAATCAGGCAAACGGGTGTAGTTTGCTGTCAGGAGCGACAGCCAGTTTCTGGAGGTCTCCCTCTTTGCTGACACTCCACTGAGGGCCACCTGGATGTGGAGCCTGGTGGGGATGGGGAGTGATGCCACGGAGCCTGTCCTCCTCCTCAGTAAGGCCAGAGCCCTGACCCCAGCCACACGCTCATCTCTGACCCTGGTCCCGTGCTGAGCCCTGCCCCCAGCTGGAGCACCCCGATCCCTGGTTGAACACAAAGTCCAATCCTGGTGACATACTGAGCCCTGATCCCAAACACTGAACTTGGATCGTGGTTGTAGACTGAGCCCTGACTTTAGTCACAGGCTGAGCCCTGATCCTGGGGATTCATTCAGCCTTGACCCTGGTTATAGACTTCGTCTTGTTCCTGGCAGCGTCCTGATCCCTGATCCCAGCCATGGACTGAGCCATGCGCATGTTCACAGACTAAGGCCTTCCTCACGCCCTGATGACCTCAGCTCGCTGGCGGGTGTTCCCCGGTGGGGAGGCTGGTGGGTCAGGGCACGCAGGGAAGTCCTGTGAGCCCAGGGATGTGATTTGGGCCTCGGGGAGCAGCTGACGTGACCCCTAGCTTCCCAGGCACCCGAATGTCTTCCCACATTCAGTCCAAAACGTTCCCTCCCGCTGCCCCATGACGGTTCCGAGCCTCTCAGGAACCTCTCGTCGCAGGGACAAATGGCATGGTCACTGCTGTGCTGTGTCCATCTGGTAGGTCCGTGCGTGTGGGTGCTGCTGACTTCGCCACATGCCCCCAGGGACTACCTGCCCCCACTCCACAGATGCAGGTGAAACCCCCCCCCCCACATCGGGTCAGCGTGGTGGCAGTCAGCTTTTCCAGGAGAGGAGCAGGGTCCTGCCGTGGTGGGGCCCCAGGAGGAGAGGCTCCCAGGAGGCCAGGCGGGTCAGTCTTGGGATGAGCTGTGCAGGGAAGAGGGCCCTACAAAGGGAGGCGCCCCATGGCCACCGCCAGCATTTAAATGTCTAAGTGTCCTACCCCCCCTTTTCTGGGGACGTTCTGCTGCGTGTGCGGCCTGGGGCCGGCGGGGGGGGGACTGTCTGTTTCAACACGGCCTGCCTGGGCCGAGATGGCGGGCTTTGCCCAGAGAGATGGCGGGCTTTGCCCAGAGAGGCTTCTGAGGGCTTCCGCTTGCTGGCTTTGTGAGCTTGGGGAAGTTGCGGCACCTCTCTGAGCCGCCGCTTCCTCTGCTTGAGGGTCACCCTCCCCGGTGGGGTAAGAGTGAGAGGGCGCGCACCCCAGGGCCCTTACCCGAGCCCAACCCTGGAGGGGCTCAGTCCCTCGGGAACCTGCGCCCTGGGCTGTGAGGACACGTGCTCCTGCCTGGCTCCCCGGCCCCCACGGGTGACAGGATGGCTGCTTGGGACTGGACGTGGGGGCTTCCTTCTCTCAGGTACAACAGTTTCCCCCGAGGGCAGGTCTTGTTAGGGACAAGTGACCTCACTGTGACCATCCATCTGGTGGGCTCCTGGAGGGGAGCAGTTTTGTGAGCTTTGCCCCTGGCCCCTGCAGATGGCCTGGCACACGGGGCGTCCCCAGGGAGGGGCCGGGGCCGGCCGAGGGGCTCCCTCCCTCCCCTCCTGGTCTGTCCCTCCTCCCCGCATGCGCATGTGAGCGGCGCTCTCTGTGGCCAGCGGCAACTGCCGGCGGCGGACTTGGCCCTTCCGTGGGCATTTACTGAATACCTGCTCGGACCCGGCACAGGCTGGGACACGCCGTGGTCGAGACACGACTCCTGCACTCCCAGGGCTGGGAGGTGGGCGCTGTGTGGGTCCGCAGATGCTCTGGGACCACGGTGATGGCTTGGGGGACGGACGGAGGCTGCAGGGGGCACATGATGATGTGACCTGGCAGCCGAGCCTCAGCGGGGGACGGAGGCACTGGGGACCTGGCCTTTGCACACAGGGCGAGTAGAGCCCATGCCTGAGGGGGCCTGGGGTCCTGGGTCCAGCCGGGTGTGTGGCCCCGGGCTCAGCACTGCCAGGAGCTGGCTGCGTTTCCTGTGTGTAAAGGGCGTGAACTCACCCAGCCTGTCCGTCCTCCGCGCCAGGCTCTATTCCAGGAGGAGACGAGAACAAAGATCCTTGCTGTCCCGGAGTAGACCTAATACTTCGGTTCTCAAAGTGTGGCCTATGGAACCCCGAGGGGGCCCCAAGATGCTCTTAGGGGCCCCAGGGAGTCCGAACCATTGCCACAGCCACACACAGACGTGTTTGCCTCGTCTGTGCTGACAGCCACGCAGGGTGTGAAGTGACCGACCAGTGGGCACGGTCAGAGCTCGGGCACTGTCCTCTGTGCATGGACTGCCGGTTCCCAGCGCCCCACACATGTGCAAAGCCCCAAACCAAAGTCCTTTCCCTTCATCTGGCCTTTGGGGATGCTGGGCCAAGCATCCGTCAGTCTGGGCCTGGAGCACGCACGTGTGCAAGCCTCCTGGGAGACTTACAAGTTCAACTAGTGTCCTGTCCCCTCTCCCCCAAGAGAACGGCGCCCTGCTGGCGGACGAGGTGTGGCCTCGCCCTGCCGCTGTGGCCCGGAGCCAGCCTGGAGCCAAGGGAGCTGGGATAGGACCACAGTCCAGGGGGCCTGCACTTGGACCCGACTGCCCAGCGGCCAGCGGATGCGGCAGGTTCTTCCCCCGGGACCCCCTCTCTCTCCTGAATGCGGGGGAACTACCCCTTCCACGAAGGCCAGAGGGGTGAAGAGTCCTGCCCTTGTAGAGGTTCTGAAAATGACCCCGATCATCGCTGTGAATGACAACCTTCCTGCAAACCTTAGAAAACGGGTCCCCCATGTCTGCTTTCAAGACACTGAGGCTCAGGGTGGCAAGCTGACCTGTCTGGGGCTCCACAGTGAGCGAGGACCGCGGCAGCTCTGCGGTCCACTTCTGAGGTCTGCCTGGTAACCCGTGGGGTTCCCCCACACCCGCATCCCAGCCTAGTGTGTAGCTCGGGCCTCTGCAGAGCTGATTTCCCCAGGGACTCCCCCTCCGAGCTGGCTTCCCGGCCGTTGTCATGAGAACCGCTTTCTCACTGCCGCACGCGGCTGATGGAGGCCGGGGCGGAAGGACAGAAGGAAGACAGGGCTGAAGGAGCCAGGCTGAGGGCCGAGAAGGGGGGCTGGCTTCTGGGTGGGCCTGGACGGGTGGGTGGTCTGTATGTCAGACTCCCATTGTGTCAGGAATAAGGAGGGGTGCAGGGCTGACCTCAGCCGGAATGGCCGTTGTGAGCAGTTGCGGTGGGACTTCTGGGTTTTGGTGGTGCCATGTGATTTCAGCCAGGGACCTAGGAACCCCCAAAGCTCGCCCGCCAATCGCTGCACCCCCATGGCCACAGGGGATCAAGTAGGCAGGACAGGGAGGGCGTCAGGACAGGGAGGGTGTCAGGCTGAGGACTGAGGGCCACTTGTGGCAGCTGCCCAAGTATCCCATGACTGGGCAGGCTCTGGGCAAGGTGTCGTGGGGGCTGGGCGGGTGAGGCAGGCTTGGACGTGAGCCCATGTGGTCAGGGAGCGGAGGGCACTGAGATGGGGGCTGTGGGACAGAGGCAGCCACGGGAAGCTTTGAATGGACATTTTTATTTTGTTTTTTTAAAGATTTTAATTTATTTGAGAGAGAGATCACAAGTAGGCAGAGAGGCAGGCAGAGAGAGAGAGAGGAAGGGAAGCAGGCTCCCCGCTGAGCAGAGATTCCCGACGCGGGGCTCGATCCCAGGACCCTGGGATCATGACCTGAGCTGAAGGCAAAGGCTTAACCCACCGAACCACCCAGGTGCCCCTGGATGGACATTTTTAAAGAGTCACTTAGCTACTGAGATGGGGGGCCCAGAGTAGGAGATGGCAGGAGTGGGGCAGGAAGCGCCTGGCCTGGGCTGAGGCTCCACAGAGAGGAAAGGCGGCAGGACATGGGGGCGGGGCCTGGGGGTTCCCCATGACTTCTTCATGGAGGTCTTTTCCTGATGGTGGCCTGGAACCAGGCGGGGGCCTCTGGAATGGACAGACAAGGACAGGACGACTTCAGGACACTGATGTAAGGGGTCAGAACCTGTGTGCTGACCGACAGCTGAATCGGGGGTGTGCTGGAGGAAAAGGGGAGCCCTCAGGGCGGGCACCCCACCCAGGTTGGTGAGGCAGTAGGTGGGAAATGCACCTGTACCCCTAGGGGAAGGCCCGGACCCCAGATTCCCCACAGGAGGTCCTGACGGTGTTTCCCTATCCCCCAGCCCTCAGGGGCCACTCCCAGCCCCATCTGAGCTCCAGGCACCTTTGGTAAAACAGGGGCACCGGCCGGCTCCCCACGGCTGTCGCTCAGTCAGCTGGGCAGACTCCAGAATCACTGGAAGGTGGGGCTGCTCTTCCTCCCGCCTCTGGTCCCGGCTCACCTAGCGCTCTGGGTTGCTGTGGAGTGGAGGCCACTGCCGTTGGACATGGTCCCAAAGACAGCCTGAACGGGGTGAGGTCACTGTGTCCCGTGTCGGCTCTGCTAGAGACCCTGGGAGTGACCGCGAACCCTTGCTGCCTCGCAGGCGGACACCCGCTGGTGCAGGGCGAGAGAGGCCAGCTGCCCTTCCGGCCTCATCTCCTGGAATTTCAGGGCATTTGTGGGGTCTGAGATCCGCCTGCCCCTCCCTCTGGCCATGATGGGGCAGGGCTGGCTAGTCCCTGGGCGCCAGAGCTGCTGGAAGATTCTTTCTCTGAAGACACACACTGCACAAAAATAGCAGCCTGGCCCCCACGAGCATACGCTGCCTCTGGGGGCGGGGGTGGCAACGGCGGGGACCCAGGCCCGGGGCCGGGCTCCGCGCTGGAGGCCTTGAAGCTCCGGGGGAGGGTGTCTGTGCCGCCAGCCCTGCTGTGGGGACCAGAGCTGCTGCCTCTGAGACAGCTGCAGTGGGCCAGATGCTGCCGTAGGTGGTCTGTCGCCTCCCAGCCCTGCCGGACAGGTGCTGTGTCCTCTCCCCCAGGTAAGGACACTTGGTACAGAGACACCAGGTAACTACTGGTCACAGAGAGGTGGGGGTGGAGCGGGGCTGGATCCCTGACCCCCAGGGAGATGGCGTGCGGCTCACATGGTGAAACAGACTCATTCACCCAGCCACCCGCTCACCGCCCTTCTGTCCGTGCGCCACCTGTCCGTCCGTCACCCCCACGTCCGCCCACTGCTCATACGTCCGTCCGTCCATCACTTACCTGTCTATCCGTCCGTCCTTCATTCCCCCACTCACCCACCCCCACCCAATACTCATCCATCCACCCATCCACTACTCATCTGTCCATACGTCCATCCACCTGTCCATCCATACATCATCCACACATCTGTCATTCAGCCACCACCTCTCTGCCCCTCCATTTCTGGCCTTGATGCTGAATTCTCACGTCAGATCGTGCTGGCTCACAGTGTAAGCTCGAGGACATGCCAGGGGGCTCTCTGGGCCTCAGCCTCCCCATCTATGAAATGGAGGGGGTTGAAGTCAACAAGCATCTCACCAGAGCCCCCCGGGGCACCGCACGCTCAAGCTCAGGGAGCGACTCTCCGCACGAGCCCCGCCCGCCTACACGGGGGACAGTCCAGCTCCGTGGCTGAGATCCAGAGCCTTGTGGCCTGGCCCGGTCTGCTTCTCCCCTTCTTCTGCCCTGCCTGCCTTTTCCTCCAGCAGCCCCCATTCAGGCTTCCCCTCCTCTCTCCAAATTCAGGGTGCCCTTCCACTCCGGGGGACGCCTGGAGAACCTGCTGATGAGGTCTCTTCCTAACACAGCAGTTCGTGGCATGGCCTTGGAGTCAGACTGCTTGACTTGCCTTCTGGCTCCATTCACTGATCTCTCTGTGCCTCAGTTTACCCATCTGTGAAGTGGGGGAGTTCCCACCTTAGCAGGTGGTTGGGAGGAATCCGTGGGGCCGTGGACCTAAGGTCCTCGCAGCAAGGCCCAGCCCACATGGCTGCCGCTGTTGGCTCTTATTATGGCGATCCAGGAGCGTCTGGGCCCCCAGAGAGGGCTGGGCCCCATTCTGGGGCCCGGGGCTCAAGGCTGAGTGACCCCATTGGGCCCCCCTTTCTGGTCAGTGAGCGGAGGCCGAGTTGGCCGCACCACGGAGGGGCTTCTGGCTTGGGCCGAACCTGCTCCGTCAGGCCCGGCGTGTCTGCAGGGCTCCGTGTTCAGAAATGGGGATGTGCTGGTTTAACCTTGGAGCGGCTGGAGACTTGTTCTGGGCTGGGCGGTCATCTGGAATGCCCCCCAAATCCACAGCACCCTGGGGGCATGGGGGGTCCCTCTGTGCCCCGGTCTCTACCTGCTGCGGCAACCGTCGGCCTCCCCTTTGGAACCTGACGACCGGTGGGGAGAATAGGGCGCGGGGCCGGGAGAGGCTTCTGGGGGGCAGTGCACTGCGGCCTGCATGGCTGCCTCACAGGGAGGGGGGCAAGACGGGCTTTCCAGGATGGGAGCTCCAGCTGCTGCTTCCTCACCTGCGACGGGACGGGCAGGGTGGCCCCCGCTGTTTGTTCCCACCCGAGGAGGCTCGCGGGCAGGCAGGGGAAGCTGAAGGAGCACCGTCGCGGTCTCCAGCACCTCTGCCTTCACCGAGGGGGGCGTGGGGGCCCTGGGTCCTGACTTATGCGGTGAGGAGCCCTCCCTTCCACCCTTGGGATGAGGAGAGCAGGTCAGGGGGCTGTGGCGTCCGTCCACAGCCATGGAGAGAGTGTAAACTCAAGGTGATCGGGCCCCCAGCTTGTGCCTCTTACACACACACGCACACAAGCAAACCCCTTGTCCACGACACGCGCCCATCACACTGGCACGACACATGCCCGTCCCCATCAGACACATAATCCTCCCCCCGCTTACGTCCTTCTTGGCACATACGTTAGACGCACATACACGTTAGACAGACACACAGACCTCACTCAGAAGCTGTGGTTTGCTTGTCACACGTGCACAGGACAGACAGAGCGCGTCCATCCGCACCAACTGCAGCAAACTGAGGGCCACCTGGGGCCCACGTGCTCACCTGCCTGGAGTCGCAGGTGAGGCTCAGTGAGTGGAGGGTCCGAGGCCCGAGCTCGCCCCCGAAGATGGTGTCGGGGCCGCCCATCTCGCCTTGCTGGCCTTTCTTCCTGTGGAGATCATCAGAGGCAAGTGGGAGAGGGATGTGGGCAAGGGAGCAGCATCACGGCACCCCACAGCCGCTGCCTCCCCCTGACAGCCTCGCCTTTGCCCTCCTATGCCCCCATGGAGGGACTTTCTCATTCTGCCGTCTTGTTTTCCATCAGCCAGCTCTATGCCGGCTGGGGAGATGAACGAGGAGTCCGTCTGGGGGACAGATGACCCCAGTGCCCTTTCGGACTCCAACCCTTTCGGAAAGAGCTGGAATCCATCGCTGGGCACTGACATTGGTCACCGCTGGAGGCCAAGCTGCTGAAAATGTAAATTTCTAATTAAACTAGAAATTAATCCTCTCCCCCAACTACCTGCTATCTCCAGCCAGATGAGCAAAAGTTTTATGCTGCTAATTAATGTAATCGCCCGTTAGCTTTATTTACATAAGCAGATATAATTCACACGGCTTTGCGGGAGTTGATGGAGAAACTAAACAAAATTTTTTTAAGTTAAAAAAAATTAATTACCTTGATCCTCCCTCTTGTATTCTAATCACAGACTTGCAGGGGTCCCTCTTTGGCACTCCCTGAAGCCCTGGATTGGCACCTTCTTTGATGAACCGGGAGCTTGTTCCAAACGCTGGGAGAGGCAGTGAAATTGCCACGGAGCCGCTCGGAGGAAGACGCCGCATCCACACATGAAAGACCCGACGGCTGTGATAATTATTTACGGTTTCTGGTGCTGGGGGTTTTGTTACTCGGTTAAATAGACTCTAAATACCACATTAAAATCTTGAAAAGTTCCTGGCAGATTAATAAATCATATTAAGGGCTCTGGCATTTGGCACATTTTTCGGGGGAGGTTTGAGTCTGGTGACTGTGTCTTCGGTCGCTTCCCTGGAGGGTCCGTGCCTGGAGTCTTCTGAGGGAACCAGCAGCAGGCGAGGAGGTCGCCTCCCTCCAGCGGTGTGGGCGGGGACCCCAGTCTGCCCCAAAGACTCAGATATTCCAACAAGCCGGCTGTCATCGGGGGGGGGGGGTCTTGGATAAAGGGTACAGACCAGTGCGTCCCTGGGGTGGGAACAGTGGAGTTGGTCTATGAGTCTATCATCAAACACCTGGGTGCCACCGAGCCGTGTACGCAGCCCCCTGATGTGTGCGTTGAAGCGGGCCCTCCGTGCAAGCTGGGTCTGAGCTCTGACCCCCTACCTGGGAACGAGACCTCATTAGGAAATGGGTTCTGCGTAGCTGGAAGCAAGTCGGATGAGGTCAGACTGGAAGGTAGGTGGCCCACCGATTGCTGTGACGGGCGTCCTCGTAAGAAGAGAGGAATCTGGGCACAGACAGAGACCGGAACGACGTGTCTGCTGCCTGGAAGGAATAAGGCGGGAGCAGGGTCTCCGTCAACGCCTCCCGTAGCAGCTGTCCAGTGCCTGCACCTCAGCTTTCCGCCTCCTCAACGGTCAGTGTCTGCAGGTAACGCTCCCCGGGGTGTGGCCTTTGTTACTGTCCCCTCTGTCCCCCCAGGAAATGGGTACACGGCCTTGGGGACCCTCTTCTCTCCTGAGGGAGACAGACAGGCAGCAGGGAGCCTCCTGGATGGAGCTCAAGGTGCCCTGGCGTGTGGAGGGGCACAGGGTACGCGGTACAGCCCAAGGGTCCAGGACGGCTTCCTGCGGCTCTTCCCTGAGTCCCGTCCTGCCCCTTCCCAGCCCCACCCCTTTGTCTCAGCCGAACCTTTCACTGGCCGCCCCTCCACTGACCGCCGCTCTGTGACCCCGGCTCACCGGATGCTTGTCCCAACGCCTCCTTCTCTGAGAAGCTTCCGCGAGCAAGATGCCCGGCGGGACCTCTCCTCCTGCCTCCAGCGCTCCGCTCTGTCCCTCGGTCCATGCACGGTGGCCACATCACCGTGATTCTGACCGCTGTCCTCCCTACCAGACTGGGAGCCCCTTGGCGGCCTCACTCCACACCGTGCCCCAGTCTGTCCCTCCGCGGTACACCCAGGGCCGGCAAATGTCGGGCAAACCCACGACGCGGCGTGCCCTTGTGGCCTGGCGAGCGCGGGAGCGAGCGTGGGAGCAGAGCGCACTTAGGTGCCCGGCCCTGCCCAGCACTGGACACCGGGAGCCGTGCAGGTCCCCTCCCCTCTGGGCCTCGGTTTCCACTCCTCTGACACAGAGGGGGCGTCCTCAGCTCCGTGTGCCTCACGCAGGGTGAGCAGAGCCAGCCGTGGCCTCGGCCCGCACACGCTCCCGGATGGCATCTTGGCCTCTGCCTGGGGAGGACACCTGTCCTGGCTCCCACCCACCTGCCGGCCCGTGTCTGGGACCAGCATCGCCGGGGGACCTGAGGCCTGGCTCCCAGAGAGCCCTGCGTGGTGAGGAAGGCGCGGGCTGCTCAGGGGACGGCAGCCGGAGCAACTCTGAAGCGCGCCCGCCCCCCTTGCCGAGAACAGCTGCAGAGTTGGCGTCTCCTTCCCCCACAGAAATTCTGGGGTGTTTTTTCCCCTCCTTGAATGAGGGAAAGAAATGATGCTGAGTAGCAAGTAATTACCCAAATCGAGGCGGAAATCAGGCATGAAAGGGGACAAATGAAGAGGAAACGTCCCCCCTCGGCCCTTCCTCTCTGTGCCCCACCTGCCGCTCCGCCTGCCACCCTGGTGACAAGGACGCTGTCCTTCGGAAGCCCCCACCCGCCGTCCCCTGCCCGCCGCCCACTCCCGGGGCCCGTGCACAGGGCCGCGGTCGCCGGACTTCCACATCCTCAGTCGGCCGTCGTCCTTCGTGCCGGGACCCAGCAGTCTTCTCCTTCCCTCTCCTTCTGGTCGCGCTGCCTGCACCCATCCACGGGGGAAGGTGACAGGAGCCCACCGCGAGCAGCCCTTCCGGCCCCCCCGCAGCGGGCATCCGCAAGTCCCTGTAGGCCTCGCAGCGTGGCTGCCCCTGCTGGGGCGCCTGCGGGAGTGTGGGGGGCCCGGCCACCAGCTCCCGGGGGGGCTACCCCGCCCGGGTGAGTGACTCGCCTGGCAGAGCATCTCTGGGAGTAAGACGGGTTAACTCCGAAGCCAACAGCTAAGGTTTGTCCGAAGAAAGCTGTGCACCATTTCGGAGGCCCGCTGTGGTGACGTGGACTGCAGCATCCAGCCCAACGCCCCAGGGCACAGGTCGGGGGTTCTGGCATTTGCAGAGCTGGGCAGCCACCACCACGGGCAATCTGAGAATGGTTTCGTCACCCCATGAGGAGCCTTTCTTCCCCAAGCCTCCCTGGGTCGGGGCCTCCCCTGCTTTGCAGCCGCGAACCCGCCGACGGCCTCCGTGACCTTGCCCGTTCTGCACGTTTCATATGAATGGAATCAGCACCACGTGGCCTGGGCTGGCCGGCCTCTGCCATGCCGCGTGGTGGTCCCGGGCTCAGCCACGTGCAGCAGCTGTCCCCTCCTGTGCACACACAGCAGCTTTCTTGGCGTGGGTCAGTGGCTGGCCGCCAGGACCGTCTGTACGCTGCCTGGCAGGGGGAGCTGTGCTGCCAGCGGCGCCGAGGGCCTGTCTCTGGGCCGATGGGCGTCTGCAGATGGCCCGGGCACACACCGGCCGTGGACCTGCTGGGCCACGCTGTGGTTCTGTTTCTCCACCTCCTCGTGGCACTGACCACATACCCTGGTTCCAGCCGCCCTGGAGGAACCGGGAGGCAGGACGGGAAGCGGCACCCCCCTTCTAGGGATGTGCTGGCTGGGGAGGAAGTCGGGTAATGGGGTGACCAGCACGTGCATTGGCCCTTGTGCCCAGAGCAGGGCCAGCCTCACGGTGAAGGGGCAGCACCCAGAGCCTACCGTTTCCTGACTGCGGTCCTTGTCCCTCTGCCGATCCCTGCCTCGGTTTCCCCTACTGTAACATCGATGCTTCAGAGGGCTGTTCTCTTAGGTTGGGTGGCCCCTAAAAGTATATTCTGAGCAGGGAATTGAGTGCATGTGCTTTATTTTGGGATGTGTGGGATCCCAGGAAGAGGCTGCAGGAGAGGGTACCATCAAGCCAGTGACCACAGGGGGGCCTGGACCTGGACCTGGCCTGGACCTCGGTGGGGCCGGCCCAGTGTGCTGTCTCTCCGGGACGGCCGGCAGAGGGCGTGAGTTGTTGGTGCGGCTGAAATGGGAGGGTCCGGCCCCAGGAAGGCGGCGACAGTGCGATCCTAGGCGGCAGGTACGTTCCGTCTCAAGATGGGCCTTCATGCTCTGGAGCGGGCGAGCAGAGACTCCTGGCGCTCCGTGTGCCGGACGTGGAGGCAGAGGATGGTGGGGAAGAGGGCACCAGCTGGGCACCCTTCCCACGAGGCCGCTTGAAGAAGCACCGGTCTTGGAGCCCCTGCTACGGAGCCCATGCTTCCTGGATCGAGGTTGGCCGACCTCTACGATGGAACCAGCATGGCACCGGTTCCTCGCTCTGGCAAGGTGCATGGTGGACCGGCAGGGGTGGCCAGAAGTGACGGGGCATTTCCCCTGGCGGCCCCTGGGGTGATGGGGGAGCAGACAGATGCCACGGCCCCAGCCAGGGATTGCCTCTGGGGGCCCATTTCCTTAGCTCCCGTGGGGAACCTTCTGCTGAGGCTGTGCGGGTATGAACACAACCCTGGTGCATTCAGCTGGTGCCTGATAAATGCTTGGTGCCCAGCACTGTGGTTGAATGTCTATGGGGAGAGCCCTGGAGCCCTGTTCTGCCCCGGAATGAGGCAGAGGTACCGGGAAGGGCACTGTGGGGTCCTGCTGCGGGTCCCCGTCACTGGGGGTGGGAGTGGCAGTGGCTCTTCTCCTCTCTAGAAAGTGACATTTGGAAGGAGGTGGGCTTGGGGCTCACTTAACATTTGAGCGCCAGCAGTGAATGCTCCCCAGGGGCAGCAGATGTGCTGGCGGGGACATTAGCCCAGCCGCAGGAGCTGGCCTGGAACGTGCAGGCTGGGTTTAGGGGCTCCAGAGGTGTGCTTACAGCTAATGCCCCGGCTTCGTCCTCCTGCCCCAGCGCGGAGGGAGGGAGGTGTGCGCAGAGAGGTGGGCGAGGGAAACGGCCCGGGTCTGGCGCTCTCTTCTGTCTGCAGCCCCAGCTGGACCCCTGGACCTCCCTCTCCAGGACCGACTTCCCAAGCCCGCACCCAAGCAGCTGTCACCCCCGCCTTCTGTGTGACACTACTACCACCTCACTCTAGACCCGGCCCCTCCCATGAACCCGCAGGCAGCTGGTACTCTCCTTTCTCCCACCCTTTGGAGGATCGGGGGTCCTCTCCTCCCCCAGGCCTCAGCTTTGGGGGTCCCGGGACTGTCTGCACTGTGGTTCTATGGGGCTTCAAGGAGAAGGGGCCCGAGTGGGGCCTCCTGGCCCTTCCGTCCAACCTCCTCCCCTGGCCGGCCATAGGTGCACTCCTGGGGTGTCTGGGGGGGGTCCCTGTGCCTGTGCACTGGGCCAGTGTGGTCGTGACTCAGAGCAGGGACCTCATAGATGCTGGTGGGAGAGGCAAGGCAGGGCCCCCCTGGGAGTCGGATGGCCTGGTATGGCCCCGTGCTGTGCTGGGTGCCCCTGAGACCAGACCCTTAGAGACAGTCTCCTCCAGCCTGATGCAGAGCCTGGCGGCGTCCTCAAGGACCCAGAAGCTGGTCAGTGGCTCCATAGCAAAGGTCTTGGTGGCTCTGCCACAGGAAGGACCCTGTGGATGCCGGACCCATGCTCCTGTCTCAGAGGAGGGGCTGACATGCCAGGCCCCACCTGTCTCCCTGTCTCTCCTAACTGGTCAGACACACCTGCACTTGTGGGTGGGGGCGAGGCAGGGGGTCTTTGCTGCCTCTGTCACCACCTCTTCTGGGACACATGCTCCTCCAAGCTGGCAAGCCGTTTCATCTGCCCTGGGCTGGACCCCTGGGGACTGAGGACATGTCCTGGCTGGTTGGCCATGCCTCGGGAAGGTGCGACGGGTCTGCCTCACCCTGGGAAGCCTCTTCCTCTGTGTATCCCTGGCCAGCTGCTGGTCACTGCTGGTCACTGCTGGTCCATGCTGGTCCCTGTGGCCTCAGTGCATGTCCAGAACCAGGTCTCCAGGAGAGAAGGCAGGATTTTGCATAGATCCCCTGTGGGGTCCCCATAGAGCATCTAGAAGCCCCCCGGGGGCCTGTTTCCTCTGCCGTCAGCTCGGGTCAGTGGGGCCTAGGCGCTGCCCCTCTACCAGCTGCACTGAGAAGCCAGGAGCACCTTCCTGGGCCATCTCACGGCACAACATTCTGGGTGGCATCCATCCTGTCCATAGACGCTCTGCCCTTCTGCTCAGGCCCCAGTGTGGGCTCCAAGTACTGACTCTGTCCACACAGCCCAGCCCTCTTTGTCCTGCATAGTCACAGCAGGAGCCTGGCGCAGCAAGTGTCTCCTTCTCTGCTGATGGCACTGCCTTGCCCATAGCTGCCCCACCCTGGGGGCCCGTCTTGGGCTGTACAATCCCCTGTGCCAGGCACCTGACCCAGTGGGCAGGGTAAACAGGGAGGTGGCCCAGCAAACCGGAGCCAGGGTTCTTCAGCAGGGAGAGGGGCAGGGCTAGGAGAGGGAGTGGGGGGGCTCCCCCCCAGAGCACAGTCAGCAGGCAGTAAGTCACACAGGATGAGTGGGTCCTTGTAGGCTGTGTTGTCTCCCCGATTCCTCCACCCAGCATCAGCAAGTGCCCTCCCCCAACCATACTCTGTCTGCTTCCCCTCGCAGGCTCCTGCTTGCTTCCTGGGACCTGGGCCATGCCCTGTCCATCTCAGCTGCACCCACATGGGTTCCAGAAAAGCCCAGCACCAGCGGACCCCTTCCAGATTTCTGGGGTACTGCTCTGACCAACTTTTCCTGTTCTGCTGTGGGGTTCCTGCTTCTGCTCCCTGGTCTTGCTCCCTCTCTCTAGTGGCCTCTCTACCTCTCCTTGACCCGTCTGGACCCAGGTCTCCTGTGGGCTCCTTGGGAACCCCCCAGTCGCCACTCCTGTTTGCGAGGCCCTCTTGCGACCCTCCCTCCGGAGAACGGCTGAGCCACCCACCTGCCTCCTGGGTCTTCTCAACGAGGAGCCAAACCTAAGTGGGCTGCCACGTCGACGGTGTGCTGACTCATTCTGCAATGTGACCTTGTCCCATCTTGAGCTGAGTCACAGAATTGCTTTGTGCCTTTTCTTTGCTCGCGGTGACCCCGCACACATTACTCAGAACAAGTGGATGGCTAGTGGGGAAGGGCTTGTCCAGCTCCGGTTCTAGGATGATGCTCTGGCTCGCTTCCCTGGGGGCCTCCCCTCCTTCATCACTCGGCGCCCCTCAGCTCCATGGCCACCTGATGTGGCTCCCCCTGCCAGCCCCTCAGGGACGCTCTGCCCTCAGGACTGTCACTCCCACTGCCCCACACCCCACTGGGGCTCTGTGAGCCCAGCTGACCTGGAGATGCTGTCCAGGACCCTGAGTGTGGGGCAGAAGGTGGAGGGGCTTGGCCTCAGTGATAGGCCCCGGGAGACTCGGTCGCCCAACAGTCATCGAGTTCTTGCCAAGAACCCTCAGCCTCCCTTCTTCTGCCCTGGGCACAAGTGCCTCTCTCTTTTGATTGGTACTTGAAACTGCACAATGGATTTGCTCTCGTGACTCGAGTCCAGATGGAAGCAATAGTGACTGTAGGTAGTCGAGTCTCAGTCCCTCTTTCCAGTGGGGGCTGATCGTGGACTGATCGTGGGACACCCTCCCTCCCCAGAGAGGGAATGGGGTGTGTGTGTGTGTGTGTGTGTGTGTGTGTGTGTGTGCATTTGGGTGTGAGTATGCGTGTGAGTAACTGGGCCATGCACACGCCAAGAGGGACTGGTGTGCTTGAAAGTGCACGTGTGAAAGTGCCCGGACGAGGACCGCCGTGGGCCTGAGTTGGAGTGTGTGGGGGTGTGTGTACACAGGGCAGTGTGCACGGGCACCCTCATGAGCTCTGTGCGCTGGTCACGCTCCGGGCAGGAAGCATCAGGGAGGGCCCCATGGATGCGGCAGCCACGCCGCCCCCTGCAGGCCTTGGAGACATGCGGGGAGGCATCCCAGGCGTCAGGAGCCTGTGGTGGGTTGTATCATGATGGAGACCCCATCTGTCCTCCAGGTGGACAGGGTCCTCCACTCCATTCCCCAGTACCCCCTTCCTCATTGTCCCCACTGTCATCGTCCCAGTCCCCCTGGCGGACTCTTCCCAGTTCACGGAGAGGTTTTGCAGCTGTTATCTTGGTTGCATGTGCTCCCATCAGCCAACAGGGCCGGTGGGGGCTGGTGCTACACCTGTTCACAGATACAGATGCTGGTAGTACTGAGGGGTGATACTCTGGCCCCAGGCGGAGGGTCCCCATGCAGGACAGATTCACAGATGGGCACTGAGAGCGGACAGATGGATCCGGGAGAGCTTCCCGGAGCAGGTGGCCCGGGAAAGGTGGCTTAGAATTAGGCAGCTAAAAGTTGAGGCTCTCGAACCCCAGCTTGGACGCTCTCCTCTGACGCTTTGAGCAGTGTTCTCAGTCCTCTCTGGCCTCAGTTTTGTCATCTGCAATGTGGGCATGACTTGGACTATGTCAAGGCCCTTCCTGTTCTGGGGTTTAGTTACCCTGACTCTTGGCAATTGGGATGGCAGAGCGTCAGCCGGGGGGCTGGGTTCCAGCTGTGGGCGGTGGGGCTGGGAAGGGCCGGTGGGGCCGCTGTTCCCAGCAACCTGCTATCCGGAGTGCGCTGGGTTGGGCTGGTCCCCCAGCCTGCTGTCTGTGGCCGTGATGAGGAAGGGGAGGAAGGATACCCCTGAGAGACGCCATGAGGGAATTCGTGCTCTTCGCAGTTGGCAGCTGGTTGCCTGGGGGCACAGGTGGTCAGGTGGCTGACCCATTCGGCCCCCCAAGGGGATCTTTCTACAGCCGTGGATAAGATTAAGTGCTGGAGCTGGGGCCACCTGTGTGGATCTTAATGGTTAACTTCAATTTGTGGAGTAGGAGCAAACCCAGGAGGGGACAGAGAGCAATTCATCTGAGGGGAAAGAGGTCTGACACCTGTGCAGGCAGAAAGGCTTCTGCTGGGTATTGGAGCTGCATGAAAATGGGGAGGCATCTTACTTCACTTTCAGGGCTAGATATTGGATTAGCACCCAGAGCAGATGTTTGTGCCATCAATAGAGTGTTGATGACATTGTGTAGGATGGCCATGTACAGTTGTTCAGGTTGTACACCTCACAATTCTAATATGGATAGCAAGTGTTGTGTCATGTGAATTTGTTTTGTATGAGGTTTGACACCAAGGGCTGGCACATATTCTCCCCCTATCCTGCTGTGCCGGTAAATGCTAATGTTATGCTTCCTTCAGGTCCCCCTCCTTCAAATGTCCCCACCTCTGGGAAGTCTTCCCAGAGTCCCCTGGGTATGGCTAATTTTTGCCTTCTCTGCTGTAATAGACAAAAATGGCCCCAGAATTCCTCTCCTCTTGTACCCCTGCCCCTTCACATTGTGACCTTGCCACTCTTCACATCAAGAGGCAGCTGGTCACTCACAGCTTGAACCTGGTCTTGGCTCTTTGGTCTCCGTGGTCAACGGACAGCAGCCAATGTGACATAGGAGAGGCTTGAACACAGCACGAGTGTTGGGATCTGTCTTTGCACTCTTGGGAACGAGGAACTACCCCCACGTGAATGAGCCCGGACTAGCCTGCTGAACGATGTGTGGCCCGGTGCCCTCCGACCCCCTGGCTGACAGCCAGCCAGACGTCTCACATGGGCCTGTGGACCCCTGTGCGCCTCATGGGCACAGAGATGAGCCCTGCCCTGATCCCTGTTCAGATTTCCATCTGCCGGCTTATGAACACACGAGTGAGGTTTATATTAAGCCACTTAACTTGGGGCTGGTTGTTACACAGCCAGTAGCTACCTGCTATGTCTGTGCCCCCGCAGCCCTTTGCGCATCACCATTTCTGCTGGGGGAATGCTGCTGCAGCAATGCCACGCTCCCTTTGTGGCAGGAGTGGCTAAAAAACTGGAGTTCAGAGTCACAGGGACTTGGGGGCAAAGCCCAGCTCCATGAGTCCTGGCCCAAGCCTGGTTGTGTCACTCAGTATTTCTGATCCTCGTCTGTAAAATGAGGACGGAAAATACCACATTCCAAGCTCCTTGGGTTATTGTAATGAGTGAGCACAGATGATGTTTGAGCACAGAGTTGGTGCTCCGTAGACGGCAGCTGGCAAACCTCCTTGCCACCGTCACTGGTCGCCTTCACGTGACTCCTCGTGGCTCATCCCTGTGTCCCATGGCCAGTTGGGGCAGGGACTTTCCAGCCATGCGGTGTTTGAGCTGGGGATGCCCACGGCCCAAATCCCCTGCTCCTCTGAAGCCCCTTCCTCCGCACCCCTGTGGGATTTGTGCATCTGGAGAGGACGGCTTTCCCGCTATTTCTGGGAATTTACATCCATCACTCATCTTGGCATTTATTGTTGACATTCCAAGAACAGTCAAACAAGATAAATGTCCCATCTCCAGGGCCACAGTAGGCCTGCCTCCCCTCGCTGTAAATTCAATTCTACCTACAGCGCAGGGCTGGGAGGAGGGGCGGCAGAGCGGGCCCTGGGGTGGGGGGTGCCGGCTGCTGGAGGGAGATAAAACCCTTTGACCGGACGTGGTTGCACCTGGTGCTGTGGGGCCTGTGGTCCTGGCACTGCCCGCCCCACGTGACTGTGCCAGCCTGTGTCACGTGGAGTCCAGGCCCTGGGTAGCCTGTGTGTCCCGGCTTGTGGTCAGACAGCGGCCCTAAGTCACTGTTACTCTTGCCCCCGTGTTGCTACCTCTGACCTCAGTTTCCTTTCCCGTCAGACGGGGTGATCCTCTTGTATGTTTGGCGGGTGCTCCGTGAATGTGGCTTCCTGTGCCCTCTCTGGGTCCCCCGCCCCCCATGTGTGTTCTCTCTCCTCACCGTGGTGGGGCAGGCTCGCTGAGTGCCATCCCGGGGCTGGCGCTGAGACTGGGGTGGAGCTGGGCATTCAGGCAGCCCCATCTAGTCTGGGTCCCAACAGAGGCACAGCTGCTGACGTTGGTCTAGGCGTCAGACTTTAAGGGACACCTGTGCCTGTCATCACCCCGGCCCTCCTCACAGTGCTGTAGTGTCCCCAGCAAGGGATCAGACAGCGGCGGTGGGGTCAAGCAGGCCCGGGTGTGGGGCCCAGGCTGTCCGCTGACCGGCTGTGTGGCCTCTGGAGGCTCTGGCCACACCATCTTGTAAACGTGGCGACACCACCGTGGTGCGAGGCTGGGGTGGGCGGGCACTGCTACACCGGGTAAGCACCAGCTCTCCGCATTGCTGACCCCAGCATCCAGATGAGGCTATGAGAGCCTTGCTCATGACCTTCCCCCGACACGGGGAGGGAGAGCGGGCACTTGAGGCAGAGAGATGGTGTGCTGGGCAGTGGGCAGCATGGCCACAGCTGGGGCAGTCAGGGAGGGCTCCCTGGGGGTGGCAGCACCTGCGTGGAGCCGTGAGGGATGGTCAAGACTTGGCTGGATTGTAAGGCGGTAAGAGGACACTCCTACCCAGGGGAGAGAAGGAGCTGCACCCTGGACAGCCCAGCCTGACAGCAGATGTGGCTCTGGTCCCTCCACCACCAGAGAGGAACCCTCCGTGGCTTCAGTGATGGGCTTCCCAGGAGGCGTTGGTGACCTGCTTGCTTACCTGTGGGGTCAGGAGCTTCACCACCCGCAGACAGCCCCTTGCCTTTGGACATCGCTGGACTGTGAACACATCTCTCCTTGGATTGAGCCAAACTCCCCTCACCCTGCCCCTGGCTTGGCCCATGGGAGCCCCCAGAGGGTAGCCTTGGCCCAGACCTGCCCGCCCCCGCTGGGCCTCCTGGTCCCCTCGTCTGGTCCCAGGCACCTTCCTCCAGGCTCGTTAGATGAAGGGCGAGGCCGTCCCTCAAGGAGGTCCTGACTGCTCCGCCTCCTTCACCCACCCACTCACTCTGGTCGGGGCTGGCAGGGCAGAAAGCGTGCTTGTACACGCACACACATGCACACACCTCACATGGACAGGTCCACGCAAGCACACGCAGGTGCACATCCCCCCATGGGACATGGCTGGTGGCCCTGAAGGACTAGCCGTGTGTGCACAGGTCAGGGTCCCCATCTCCCGGCCTCACCGAGGGTAGCATTCCAATGGGGTTTTGGGGTGAGGGGCTCCTGCCATTGCCTCTGACCTTTCCCCCAAATCTTTCTTAAAGATTTCCGCAGGCCAAGAGGCCACCTCCAGGACCAGCCGACTGTCCATGAGCTGCTGGGGGCTCCTGGGGACAGGGATGGCCTCCTGCACCCTCTGGGATGATTCTGCCAGCCCCCTCCCTGCCGTGCCGCTGGCCCCTGGGCCCTGGCCAAGGCTGGGCTGGTGCAGGCTGGCAGCTGATGTGTTTATTTGCCTGGTGGTGGGGGCGGGCAGGCAGGCGCGGCGGTAATTGGTACATTTTGTAAGCAATCATCTGCTGGCGCCTTCTGCTGCAGCATGTGGGCTGCATGATCCTGTTAATCATGGCCTGCAGCCTGGGGCCCCCTCGCCTGACAGCCCTGTTCCTCTCCGCTGGAAGGATGGAGTTGTTCTGGCCCCTAATGGTGTTTTCTGTTATTCTTGAACACACTGCTCTCTCCTGGCACACAGACAGCACCAGGGCCAACGCACGGGACTGAGAGGGCAGCACTGATCCCGGGGTGCGTGTCTGGCCAGCCTCGGGCAGGGTGTCAGGGACCTCGTCTCTGCTGCTCCTCTGCACGGCACTGTATCTGTGATACCAGCAAAGAGACTGGCAGGGAGGCTGATGTCCTGTACGGGGCCGCACGGCTTGGGGGGTAGGCGGGATCGGTCCCGAGTCTCCCGGTCATAGCCACCCACAGTCAGAGGCAGCTACGAAGTTTCAGCGCCCACCGCAAAATGGAAATCGTGACCCATTTTTAAAAAAACTATTAATAATTTAAAGAGGGCAACAGCAGATAATTAAACCAAGAAATGGGTCTTTTTGACTTGGAAGCCTATGACTGCATGGGTCACAGGTACATGAGATTGGTTTGTCTCAGGCATTCCTGCATCCTGTGTGCACACGCACATGCCCCCATGTGTGCACAGACATGGGCTTGTGCCCGGCATCAGGCAGTGCTGTGGGGGTCATGGCAGAACGATGCTGCCTCAGGTCCTGTTTACTCGGAGGCCATGGGCAGAGCCCTCCCAGCCCTCGGTTCTCACTTCCAAGAGGGACCTGGGACAGAGCACAGCGCCAGGCATGGGATGTGGTCCAAAGCAGGGAGGGGCCCAAGCAGGGCCCAGCAGGGAAGCAGGTCTGCTGTCATTATTAATGTTTTTAATGACAGAAATGATGGCCACGTATGGGAAGGACAGCAGCAAATTAATCTTACATGATTGATGTGCAGCCCAAATTGCGGCAATGTGATTAATTCCAGCATTCATCCTGCTACACACTCACACACGTACATACAGAACCCACTGGGTGCCAGGTATTTGCAAGGGACTGACTTGGCCTGCCCAGCCTTCCACTGAGACTCACTCAGACGTCTGCATTCTAAGCACTCATCCATCCGTCCACCCATCCATTTTCCTTCCTTCCTTCCTTCCTTCCTTCCTTCCTTCCTTCCTTCCTTCCACCCATCTACCTACCCACTCATCCTTCCTTCTGTCCATCCATCCATCTACCCATCTACCCACCCACTCAGTCATCCATCCAAACATCTATCCGTCCATCCGTCCATCCATCCATCCATCCACCCATCCATCCACTACTCATTCCTTCAACAAGCGTTCACCAAGGGCCTACTTTGTGCCCGTGCCTGCAATCCAAGAGTGAACGGCCACTGTGAGCTGTGCCCTGGAGCTTGTCCCGGTTGAGCGATGGGGTCAGTAGACGAAAGCATCCCTTCCGCCCCTGACCTCCGTGCTGCCGCCAGCCGCAGTGTGTGGTAGGCTGTGGATGTGGGGGATGATGGCTGAAGCATCTACTGGATGAGGAGCGGGAAGGACTCGCTGAAGGGACATGTACTCGGGCTTTAAGAGGTGAAGAGGAGTTTCCCAGCCTGGAAACAGCAGCGTAGGCAGAGGGAACTGGTATTCAAAGCCAGAGGCAGGAAGGGGCCTAGGGTGCGCAGGGTGGGGACTTCGGCACCTATACATGTAGCCTGGCACCCAGCATGCCTCTGGCACGTGGGCTCTGGACCCTGCTGCCCTGGGCTCAAAGCCCTGCTCAGTTGCTCACAGCCCTGCCATGCTGGGCAGGTCACATGACCGCTGTGCCTCAGTCATCCCGTCTACAAGATGGGGATAGTTAGAACACCTCCCCTGCAAGATCGCTGTGTGGGGTTAAAGGTGTTAATTCAAGTCAAGCACTTCAAATGGTGCTGGGTGCATTGTTACTGCCATGTCAGCATTAGAAATACATAAAACTCCTAAACAGATCCTTTTTTAAATTAAAAAAAATTTGATTTTAATTCCAGTATAATTAACATATAAATTGTTCTTTTACATTTAAAAATATTACAGCTTGATAGAGTGATGTGTCTGGACCCAGCCCAAATTCCAGTTGAGAAAGTGAGGTGGGGGAGGATATTCCACACGAAGTAGACACACAGGAAACCCTCCCAAGATCAGCAATGAACCAAACCCTTTTAGCCGTTGATCCCAAGCGTGGCATGGCAGCGTTTCTGGAAGGTTCTATTGCACACTATGGCTGGAATATGTCTTTTACTTGTTCATGAGCTGACCAAGCAGAGTGTAAATGTTTGAAACCCACTGAGTTTGGGGTGATGACAGAGGATGAGGAAGACACAGCACTAGGGGGCTCGGAGGAGGAGAAGCTGTTTCTCTTTTTGGGAATCAGGGAGAGCCGCAAGGATTCACCCGCACTATCCAGGCAAACAGGGAGCGGAGACAGACCCGCATCGCAGCTGGGAAGCCTGGGGGGGGGCGGGGGGTCATCACACCTGCGGTACAGGCTGTGTGTGAGCAGGCAGGGTTCACAAGCGCCCTGAGGCAGCCGTGCTGCCCTATATCTTGAAAACAGCAAACCACAGTTTGGAAAGGTGGAATGGCCAGGGAGGGACTGGACCAGACCCCAAGGCCAAAGCTCCAGCTCTCTTTCTGTGCCAAAGTTGGGGGAGGCGCAACGGGAGCAGAGGGAGGTAGATGGGTTTTGTGTCTCTGGGTGACAGTTTGCGACTTCCAGCCTACTGTAGGGTGGCAGCCAGACTTCTCAGCTGTCCCCCTTGGGAGCCAGGGCGGCCAGGTTGATGGTCTCCCAGAAGCCTTTGCTGAGTGGCCGGCAGGTGCAGTTGGGGCTTCCGAGGCCTCACTGGGCAGGCGGACCCCACGTCTCCTGATAGCCCGCGCTGGGGCAAGGCCTCCCCAGGTCCGTGGAGCCAACCTCACAAGGCAGCTTCGCTCCACGGGGTCTGCCGCAGGCTGGGGCTATGCAGGCAGACCCTCTCCTCCACCTCCACGGCTCAGCCCAGGGCCCGTCTCGGTGTCCCTTCCCAGGATAGCCCTGCAGTGTCCCTACTGGTCACCCTGCTTCCAGCCTCACCTGTCCCCTCAACCCCCTTCACAGTCAGCTTCACCTCCCGGAGCCCCACTGTGATGCCATCTCTCGCTGCTCTCCAATTGGCAGCGGCTTCCCCCTGCACCCACCTGGCACCTGCCCAAGGTCTGGACTTCAGAAGTTCCTTTCATCTGGTCCATTTTCACCCCAGTGCCCTGTTCTGGCCCTCGTGAGCCCAGCTCCCTTGCCCATCCCTGCAGCACCTTTCTCTGCTCTCTGAAGGGCAGACAGGGGCCCTCTTCTCTGTAAAGTCATCTGTAGCTCCCTAGTGCCCTGATCTTTGGACTGGGCTTATAGGGACTCAGGGGAATGGGCCCCCTAGTACCTCAGCCTTATCATCTGTCAGTACCCCCAAATCCCACCTCTGGTTCCTCAAACTGTGCTCTGGTGTGGAGGTGGGGGCAGACAAGCCCTTGACGGGGGAATCACTCTTTACCCCATGCCTTGTTGGGGACTCAGTGCAGGCTCTGTGCACCCACACTGAGAGCTACCTGGACTCGGGACAGCAGCTCTGAGCTTGAGGCTGCACTCGCAGACACCTGAGGTGACTTGTGGTTATTGGGACCCTGCCCTCTCCAGCCTCTGTCTTTCTTGCCTTGGCCCCTGACTCTGGCTGCCTGGGTTGGAGGCCCCCAGAGATCTCTTTGTCTGAGCCTCAACCAGCTTATGAACCAAGAGTCCTGCAAGTTTCCACCAGAAATGCAAGGGTCTCACTGGCCTCAGGCATGGGGTGCTCAGCCCTCTAATGGGAGGGAGGGTGCCTTTCAGCTTGAGGGTGACCCACGGTGCACTAAGATGCCTCAAGACCCGAGCCATAGCGTGCGTCTTTGCAGGTCCTTTCGGCTCTGCTCTGTTGGGGGTGCTGGGTGCTGCTGGTTGACTGGTCCCAGATCTGCTGGGTCATCTGTGTGATGAGAACGTGGGCCCTCAAGCCTGACTGTCTGGATTCAAGCCCAAGCTCCTACACTCACCACTGTGTGACCTCAGGCAACTCCGTGAGCCTCAGTTTCCCCATCTGCAATTCGGGCAATCTCTCTTGTTGTGAGTTTACAATTAGATCATGAATGTATATAAGGGGCTCCTGGTGTTTACTTGGCTCTGAACCCAAAGTTCACAGTACCCCTTCTCCTAAGAGCTGTGGCCACAGCTTCCCCTTTGGGAAGGGACATGAGCTCTGCATCTTTTGCAGCAGAGCAAGGCTGCCTGACATCACTGAGGCTCTTCCACAACCTCCAAGGGCATTGACCTGTCACTGACATGCCCGCCAGTGGTGGGCAGCTCTGCACAGCACACGCCCTGGAGAGGGAGATGAGAGCCTCCCTGGGCAGCCCTCCTGTGTTCTGGCCCCGTAAAGAGGATCACTTCAGGGATTTTGAGGATGGCTGCTGCCAAGCCCTGTTTCTAGAATGCCTGGGGGTGATTGTGGAGGCCACTGCCCCTCACTCCTGGGGGCTGTGAGGGGGATGGGCCCAGTGGCGTACATGGGGGGAGGCTGCACCATCGATCAGCCAGCACCATGGACAGCACCACAAGTGACGGGGACCTGCTGTCAGTCAGGAGCCTGGCAGCCCGGAAAGGGGACAGGATGTCAGGGGAAGCAGCCAGGGACCAGGGTCCGGGTGGGCAGGCAGCTCATGGGGACTTCCCAGGTGTAGAGATGCCAGGCAGCCAGCTGCTTGTCCGATGACCACTGGGAGAGACGAGCACCCACATCCAGCAAGGGCTCCCTTGAGCAGGGATGCTGGACGGGGCAAGTGTGGGGGGCTGAAGGAGGAAGGTGGTGGGGAGAACCCGGCTCAGGGATCCTCCTGGGCAGTGTCTGTGGAAGGACAAGCAAAGGGAGATCTGCCCTGGCCTGTGCATGCCTGAGGCTCCCGCAGTGTCTCAGCTTCTCTGCCTGGCTGTTCTGGAGGCCATAGGATACTCAGCCTATGTGGAGGCAGCCAGGAGGATGGGGTCATTTGTGCCCCAGAGCAGGGCCCCACGTGCGGGGTCGGGAGTGGGAGGACACATGCCCAGCCTTCCATCTCTAGGTGGGCATTTCTGAGCTCTGCCCTACTCCTGTTAGAGCCTTTGAGATGCCAGGTCTTGTGCGTCCGAGGTGACCCCTCCTTGAACCTGGCCAGCCTCCTGTTTGCAAGGGTCCGGTCAGCCCAGCGGACGGTCTAGCTGGAACACACCAGCGGGGCTGTCCGGGCCTGCTCTTGGTCTCTCTTAGCCTCACTGGCTGCGTCTGTAAAGCGGGGCCTTATGCTCGGGTTCCCCCAAATGACCCAGCAACCGCATGATGCAGGTAACATCCCTCCGGCACACCCGGCTGTGTGCCCTGTGGCCTCTGAGCCTTGGTGTCCTCCACACTGTGGGCCCTGAGGCTTTCCCCAGAACGTGGTTTCACCCACCTTCTGCCTGCTGTCCTCAAGAGCGGTGATCTGGAGGTCTGGGCAGGAAGGGGGTCATGGCACAGCCGGGCTGGGCTCTGAGCAGCTGGTTGGGAGGCACAGGTCTCAGAAGGCAGGCCTGCATAGATGGATGACCTCGCCAGGCTCAGCCTGGAGTGGGGCCCATGGGAAGATGGAGAGAAATACAGCCTTTCCTCTTAATGATGGCGTGACGGTAGCAGGAAGCATCAAACACGCAGGACGTTTATGTGCCCTCGTAAAGCAGGGGCTGTAATTCTCTCTCTGTCCTGGGCAGAACCTCGGGGACCGCATGCTCTCTGAGTCACCTCTGGGAGGAATGATCCCTCCCTGGAGATCCTTGGAGCCTGTGTGGCCAGTGGGGCTGGGGACTCCAGCTGAGGAGTCATTCATGTCCCAGAGGATGGCAGGGTCATGGAGGGGACAGAAGGCCATGAGAAGGGAGTTCTGGGTGGTCATGAAAGTGCGTCAGAAAGCCAATCTGAGGAGGAGCGGGCAAAGGAGAGTGCCGGGGAACGCAGGGCCAATGCTGGGATGCACCCAAGGAGGGGACAGCAAACCCCACGCCTGGCTGCATGGCCTTGGGCCAGGCCCCCCACCTCAGGTGTTCCCTCCCCTGCTGACGAGGCCTAGATGGATCGTGGGGTGTGAAGGGGTTTTCTCTTAGACTTGCAACCCACTCAGGGGGGGTCCTTTTGTGGGGTCCAACAGCATAGCTCTGTGCCAGAGCCTGGGATCTAGGGCCCTCCATCTAGGGCCAGGTCAGGGATGGGGGACTCCTTCCATGCTGGGGCCCCGGGAGGCCCCTGGGCACCATGTGGTTTCACGGGGACATCTAGGTGTCCCTGGATCTGAGGCATTTGACCGGGTGTCTCTCCTGCCATTCTGACACTTATATCCCTGTGTCTCTGAGAGAGAGGAAACTGCAGGCAGCGTGTCCTAACATCTATTTGACCTAGAATCTTCTTCAGCAGCATCTCCTGGGGCTTGTGTTTGTGAGGCCAGAATTCGAGGCTGCTACCTGGGGAGGGCGGGGCTGTTCCTCCACTGGTTTATGAAGCCGCTGTTCAGAGGTGCTGCCTGACTGTCCCAAGGTCATGCTCTCTGTCCTGCACTGACAGCCGCGTTGTCACCGCCATGGGACTGGGAGCCCCCAGCAGGTGTGGGCTGGGACAGCGAGGCCCCAAGCCATGGGAAATGCTCAGGCAGAACAGACACAAGAAGAGGGGAGGGCTTCCAAGGCCCCAAGTCCTGAAGGACGGTGGAGGAGCCCAGCTGGGTGGGACAGCCTGGAGCCCACTGGCCAGACACAGAGCAGAGAGAGGTGACTTAGTGTCCAGGGGTGAAGCCCCTGCCTGGGACCCAGGGGATGACCTGGGCAGTGTTGCTGGGTTGGAGAGACCCCAGAAGGGATGGGGTTTCCCTACAGACATTTCCCCCAGTCCTTGGCATGGCCCCTTCTTATGGGGCCCTTGGTATCATCCCCATTCTCACCGAAGGGATGCTGGGGCTCAGAGGCTGGGCCAATGCCCTGGGTCCTGCAGCCAAGGGCAGAGTGGGACTGTAGCCCAGCTCTGGGGAAGGACGCGCCCCTGTGTCCCCTGCTGCCCACTCTTGCTCCAGCTCCTCTGCCAACGTTGTCCTACAGAGGGCAGAGGCTCCCTCCGTCAGGCTCCTCCCCCTGTCAGCACTGCTCCCTCCGTCAGTGCTGCTCCCTCTGCCAGCACTGCTCCCTCTGTCAGCACTGCTCCCTCCGCCAGCACTGCTCCCTCCATCAGGCTTCTCCCTCCATCAGCGCTGCTCCCTCTGTCAGCACTGCTCCCCTCATCAGCACTGCTCCCCTCATAGCGCTGCTCCCTCCATCAGGCTCCTCCCTCCATCAGCACTGCTCCCTCTATCAGGCTCCTCCCTCTGTCAGCACTGCTCCCTCCATCAGGCTCCTCCCTCTGTCAGTGCTGCTCCCTCTGTCAGCTCTCCTCTCTTAAATCAGGAGTTCAACTCCTGAGCCTGGAAAGGACGCCAAATTCTTGCTCTGCCTACTCCTTGGAGAGCTCACCAGGCCTGTGTCTTCAGAGACCACTGTGCTGCCCAAACCCCTGAAGCCAACCTGGGCACCCCAGCCCCAGATACCTTCTTCCTGACACCTCCTCCTGGAAGCCCCCTGGCATCTCTCTGGTCTCCCCCGCCACCCTGTGCACACTGGCGTCCTCTTTTGGGTCCCTTTGCTCCCCTGCTCAGGGCCTCTCAGCCTGCCCACCTCCCTCTCCAGACCACACACAGACACTCCTGTCTGGTCTGGAAGCAGCTCCCCCCCACTCCCCCTCCCAACCCTTCAGCCTTCTTGGAAGCACATATAGGACCTTCCTCCCCTCTTCCCTGCTAGGAGCACATCCCCTGCCGGCCTGCTTCCTAGGGGCTACAAAGTGGGGACTCCCCGGTCCTGCCCACGATCCCCTGCGGGGGGGCCCTGCACAGCATCCATAGCTCCCAGGACCCAGCCCACTTATGGAAGCCTCTGAGTCCTCCATTTCCTTCCAGGGAGCCAGGTCTGAGCTCACAGCTGGGGTCAGTGGGCCAGAGATGGGTCAGAGGATGCTCAGGGCTCTTCCTGGAAAGGCTGGGCACGTTCCAGACAGGGCCTTCATGCGCTTTCCAGCAGTAGGTCAGGGAGACCATCTCTTCCAGGAGCCAACGACCTGCTGTCTGCGGCCACGCTGACCTCCTGACCTTGCTTTTATGGACTCCAGGGACACTTGGGTGATGGGCGCCAGTGCTGAGGCTCAGGAGGAAAGCTGGCCTGTGGGGTGTGGGGCGGGGTGGGGAGGGGGAGGGAAGCAGCGGTGGGATTACTATGGAGCCGGCACTGGCCATAAACTTTAATCAATTTAAAGCCCATTTTCTGGGTATTAAACTTCACTGCCCATTTAACAGTCCTGGTCCTGAGCGTGGGAGCAGGTGTCTCGGTCTGCACCACCCCTCGGATGTACCTGCCTTAGCCCTAGGACACCAGGATCTCTCACGGGTTGTGGGGACGGGGGAGCTGGTCCTAGGACCCCCGCTGGCCCCCACGACTGCCAGCAGGCCTGGAGACGCCTTCCGGGAGGCTGGGTGGGCAGAGCTGGTGGCCTTCAGCAGCAGGCGGCATGTGCCCAGAGCTCGCTGCTGGTCAGTGAGTCCTCCCAACCTCGGCAGGAGCAGGGACTGGTGTCTCCTCCCCTCTGCGGATGGAGACATGGCCCCGAGAAAATACCAGAGGTCACAGGTCCTGCAGTTGCAAGAGGTGGATTCCGGGCCCTCCGTGACTCACCGTGGATCATCTGCACTGCGGGCTTCCCCCTGCCCTTAGCCTGCCTCCGGGCAGGGCTGAGCCCTCCATGCACAAAGACGGCGGACCATGTGGCAGGCTGCTATTCTAGTCCCCGGCTAGGAACACAGGGGCTGCCCGAGCGGGGGGGTCTGCTGGAGAAAACCCCCAGGCTCCTCACACCCAGGGGTGTTTCTCAAACACGGGGGAGGGATGGCTGCAGGTCTCTGGGGCACCTGCTTCTTCCAGAGCCCGGTGCCCCGCCCCCAGCTCTGTTCCGGGGATCCGGGTTATTTACAGTCTGGGCATTAGGAGCTGGAAATGACTAGGTGGGGTGCAGCGGGGAGAGGAAGTTGGGCCGATGGCTGCTCTCCATGGTGAGGGGGGCTGTGCTTCACCTCTTGGGGGGCAGTTTCCAAACTCTGGGCACTGATCCGGCTCAGGGAGGCACCACAAGAAGCTGCGGGGCCCCCAGTCCTTCCTTCATAGAGTGAGCATTTAGTAGGCACTTGCTGTGTGCTAGGCTTGGCAACAGGAGGTGGTGTGTAGGGGACAGCCCTGTCCTGGAGGCAAGTAGGGAACACACCAGTCCTGGAAGGAAAGAGGAGCCTCCAAGGGCCATCCCGGCCCATAGCGGATGACCTGTGGTGTGAGATGCCCCAGGCGCTTGCGAAGCCCTGAGAAGCATGCTTCCCTGAGGAGGTGCCCTCGGAGATGGGTGCAGGGGGAGCAGAAGTGTGTCAGGAAGAGAATGGATGGGTGTTCAGGGCACAGTGAGCAGTCTGGGGCAAAACCAGCTTCATGAACCTTCAAATACCCCCCAGAGGAGGAACTGAACGAGGGGCAGGTGCGCTGACAAAGTCCGGAGGGGAAGAGATGCCGTGCACTGGAAGTAAGCATGCATTAGGGAAGGCTTCCTGGAGGTGGCTCCTGTGCGAGGCCCTGAGGGTTAGGGGGTTAGAGGTGGGTGTTCCAGCTGAGAGACTGCATGGCCTTTGCCAGCTCCCCCAGCCTTTGTCTCCCGGAAGGACCACGGGGCCTCCCCTCTGTCTCAGGCATTAGAGCACAGCCCCTCGCCGGCAGCATTGCTGGGGAGTTCCTGGACTCGCAGACTTCCCGGGGACAGCTGGGGCTTTGCTCCCCAGCTAAGATCAGCCCGTGGGAGCCCAGGCCCAGGGCCCACTATGGGAAGCTGTCGTCCCTCGGAGGAGTCCGGGCCCAGCCGTCATGCCCAGGTGTCAAACAGATGTTTGAGTGACTAACAGCCATCCCCGATGAAGCTACGTGCTTCAAAGCACCTGTTGTGCCCAGGGCCCCGGGCACCTCGTTTCCCCCGTGGCCCTGGTCTTAGCTAGCGTGGGGGGCACCCTTACAGCGCACTTCACAAAGGAAGCAGAGGCAGGGTGACCAAGGGGCTTGGGAAGGTGCCAGCCGTGTCGCTGGGATCTGGAGTCGGGTCTCTGGGGACAACGGCTATGTGGCTGTCAGAGCAGGACCCTCATCCCCGGGGGGAGCAGCTCTTGGCCTGCGAGCACTTGTGCCCCAGCTTCTCCATTTGTTGGGGGAGGGGCTGACCTGGCGGCTCTCCGGGCTCCCCGCAGCACCCTTCTGCCCCTCAGGATCCAGGCGGTCCTGCCTGGCCCGCCGTGTCCCTTCCCCCATAACCCGTCCTGGCTGCCTGCCCGGGGAAGTGCTTCCCTTGGAGGAGAACGATCATTTTGGGCTCCCTCCAGGAAACAGCCCTGGGGCGAGAGAAGGCTCTGCTCTCACTTCCAAAAACCCCGACACTCACTTGCTTGGAGTTGTGGGTGGCAGATGGAAACTGACAAGTTGAATAAATTAGGGCACGATTACTTTCTAGCAGACGTCATATCAAACAGCTTGAGGTCCCGTTGGGAAGGCAGGCCAGGCTGCATGTCGGGGAGGGAGTGGCTTTTCCAGGGTGCACGGACGGCTCGGGATGCCAGGCCCTGTCCAAACTCTTCTGGGGCTGTTTGGATGGTGTGTGGGGACGGGGGGCATGGGTCTTAGCCTGCTGCCCCCTGAGGGTCTGGGGACCACGGCCTATGAGGCGCTGCTCAGAAGGCCCCCGGATCACGGCGCCCCACCTGCCACAGGAGCCCGGGACCTCCCGCTGGGGTGGAGGAGGCTGCGGCGCCTCTGACCCTCCCCCATCTTGTAGGCTGGAACTGGAGCGTTTCTTGGCGTGAGGACACCTCACTATCCTGGGATTCGGAGAGCTGGGTTTTGTTCATTCATTCAAGGAATAGGCCCTGCCTGGGAACTTCCGGGAGCAGTGACTGCTGCAGGGGCCGGGCTTCAGCGGTGGGCGGCGGAAGCCCCTGCCCCGACAGCTGCTCGTGGAGCAGGAGGGACACGGTCTTCTCTGCCCCCAGCCCAGGCTGGTGCCAGCACTTGGCCAGGGCCGTCCCCTTCGGTCTGGGGATCCTTCTCTCCGTGAGCCTGCAGCACCCCACCTCACACACGAAGAAGGGGGGCACCATGAGGGCAGGTCACTGCTCAGGGTCGCGCTGGAGCTGGCATACGGACCCCCACTCCCAAACCCTGTGAGATACAGGCAGGGGTGCTTCAGGGATGAGTGTCAAGAACAGAGAGCAGGTCCTGACACGGCTCTGCTATCTGGCTGGGCGGTCAGGGTGGGCCTCTCAGAGAAGGTGGCTTTTGAGCAGAGATGGTGATGTGGGGGTGGGGTGGGGTGTGGAAGGTGGTCAGAGGAGGGCTGAGCTGAGCAGGGACAGGTGGGTCCCGGCCAAGAGCTGGTTCACCTTTAGGAGCCGGTGGCTCCTAAACCCAGATGTGGTGACACATCCCACCTGTGGTTCTGTGGCTCACCTGTGACCTCTCTGACTTCTCTCCTGGCCCCTCATTGCTCCTCATCCATCCCCGGGCCACCTCCTCCAGGGATCCCGCTGGGACCTCCAGGGGAAGGTGATTTCTGCCTTCTATGTATTCCTAGAGTGTTTGCACAGGGATTATCACCCTCTACTGCCAAGAGTCCCTTCATGGGACAGGGCCTCCCTTTGCTTCTGGAGGGAGTATCTCTTCAGTGTCTGAGGCAATCAGGGGCCATTCTGCTGATCCCACACCTGGATCCGCATTGGGTACAGCCAGAGAGAACTGGCCAGATTCCATAGGAAGGAAAGTGACTGCCTGCTTGGAGGAGGTCTGAAGGGCAGGCAGGGGCTGGACAGACCCTGGGGACCTGGGCATTGCCTGGGCAGGAGGCCTCAGGAGGCAAGGCCGTGGGGGTGACCCAGATTCAGGCTGGAAGTGGAAAGAGGAGAGCCGGGACCCACAGGCCAGAACCCAGGAAGATGCCGGTCTTCTGGCCTGAGGCGCAGCCACTAAGGGTCACTGAGTGCCACCAGCAGCTGCAAATGCCACCAGCATCCCTTAAGAGCCTCCTATGTGCCCAGCATCTTCTCAGACACTCGTCACTGTTTTGGAGAACACTCCCCCAACCCCAAAGTCACCCAGCGGGGAGAGTGCGAGAGCCGTGTTTGGATCTGGGCCCACTTGGCTCCCAGCCAGAACTCTTCCCACCCCACTCCTGGGACACCACGCATAGCCTGGCAGCGAGGGTGGCCAGGGACAGACTGAGTCTGGGGTGCCCTCGAGGCCACCAGGAGAGGGGGTGTCTGGGTCTGGAGCCCTGAAGAGAGGACTGGGCTGGAGACAGGAGCTCCCAGATGGGGCTGGGTCAGATACCCCTCTCCTCCAAGGAGAGGAGCCCACCCAGATCTCCTCAGATCCCTCGGTCAGCCCCCTTCTGAGGATGGGGACACAGAGGGGTCGGGGCCGTGAGGGAGTTGGTCCTGGGCCAGCGCCTTGGCAGCTGCTGCTCGCGGGACCCCCGTTTCTTCCCTGCGAGGAGCTGCTCCAGACAGGGCTCGGGGCCCTGTGAGCTCGTGGTGACTCATATGAGGGTCTTACAGATTGTTTGAGCTCAGTTCCCAGGAAGGAGAGAAAGTGGGTCCGAGCTTGTGGTGTGGAATGGCTGGGGTGATGTGTGCCAGCTGGGCAGGGGGCCGGGGAGACAAGGTCGCTGAGGGCCAGGAGGACCTGGAGGCAGAGCTGTGTCTGGCCTCCGCCCTCAAGCGGACACAGAGTGAATGGGAGAATCAGAAGTGCTGCTGACCCCAAATTATCTTCTAGTTTGGAAGAATTTCTCCCACTAGGAGGGGACTGTGGAAACTGAGTGCCGATCCCCCTCACATCTGGAGGCCTGACCCTGGTCACAGGTCGAATCTTGGTCCTTTCTCCCCACACTCGACAGAGAGCTCGCAGTCTAGCCACAGGGACGACGTGGCATTCCACACACAGTTAATGCACAATGTGCACCGCATTAGTCCGTGCTCGGGAAGTCCAGGAAGTCTGTTTGCCATCCATTCATGGCAATCCAAGAGGGCTTCCTGGTGTGGAATCAGTGGTGTGGAAGCTGAGGCCCAAGGGAAGCAAAGAACACCCAGCTTGGTGATGAGAAGCAGTGCGTGCAGATGGCGGGGGAAGCAGGAAGGGCCAAGGGCCCGGGAAGAAGGGGAGAACCTTTGTAGGGTGCTTTTCCTTGCTTGAGCTCCCTCTCCTCTCCCAGGCCCTGTCAGTGTCTTGAGCTCCTGGAGAGGTTTCTGCAGTGACTGTGGGCATTCTGGTCTCTGGGCAGCTGCAGCTCCCTGATCCTGCTCTGCTGCCCAGCCACTATGGGCACCGCACACATGAAATCTTAGAGTGTGTCCCGACCATGCCAGAGCTGAAGGGGCCTCTGGTCCACATGGCAAGATGGCCCAGTGCACAGTGGACCTGTGTGCAGAAGCTACTTGACATAGGGTCCTGGTGCCTAGAGGAAGGAGGAGGAGGAGGCTTCAGTTCTAGCTTGATCCAGGTGCACAAACACCTGGATCACCTATCTGTGATCACAAACACCACAAACACCTATCTGTGGCCCTCTATCTCTGCTTCTCTAATCTCTCTGGGTTGGGTTCATCCTTAGGATCCCAAGCAAGCAGGATGAAAGCCAGGAGCCCCCAGCCCGATTCCACCCAGATTGATGTTCATGGCAAATAGAGAGTACAGGATTGTCTCTATCTGACCAGCTCAGACACGGGCCCACCCCTGAACCAGTGACCATGGCCCAGAGGATTTGGTGCTCTTACTGGCTTAAGTCAGGGGACTCCAGAGAACGAGAGAGATCCCAAAGGAAATATGGTCATCTTTTTCCGGACAGTGCTTCTCGCTCGGCCTACTCGATGCTGTGGACTATCCCAGGTCTGGCTCAGTTTCCCCTCCGCTGGGCGTCCTCTCCCAGGCTCCAGCACCTCTGTTTCAGAAGCTCTCAGGGTCTGAAATGAGCAAGAGGCTCCAAGAGTTCCTGTGGGGCCTCGCCCGAGGGCAGTGTGGGGAGAGGGGGCTCGGCCCGGCCCTGAGGGCCCAGCACCTGTAAGGGCCCATCAGGCCAGAGGGCGTGCCTAACTAAGGAGGATTCTGTGTTGCAGGGGGGAAGGCGAGCAGCAGGTGTCACTGAGTGAGGAGAACTGACATGAGGACAGTCAGGGAGAGGAGGCAGCCCCAGGACGCCGGGGTTGAGGGCCCTCCCTCAGACTCGCATGTGGGGCCAGGATTGCCATGACCTCTGAGAGGGAGATGGCCCGGAGCCTCAGCTTCCAGCCTTTTGGGGCAGCAGAAGCCTCCGCCAGCTGGCTTCTACTCACGTCCCACACAGAGACATTGAGGCCCAGGCCGGGGTGGTGATGGAGACTGTGTGCACTGCTGGGCTCCGGGCACGTGGTCTTAGGCTTAGCAGGACCAACTCTGCATCAGGCATGACCCCTGGGCCCCCACACCTTTGAGGGGCCCATAGACAGCTTTTAATTTCCTTTGAAATAGGAAGAAAAAAGTAAAATCTTAGGTCCAAGAAAACATTTATTTTTAACATGAATATCTTTGTCTTTATATATCAAGAGAGTCATAAAGTCCTTTTAATTTATTTTTTGAGGAAGAAGAGCCCAACAGTCCCCAGCCACAGGTGTCAGGGTGGCTCGTGGCACAGAGCCCCTGGTACGGGTCCAGGCACAGGGGCTACGTGTCTCGGGGTCGGAGGCCCCTGGGAGCCACTGGGATGGGGACTCCATTCCAGCCTGAGCATTGCCCTGGCTTCCTTGGTGGTCCGGGGAGAGGTACAACAACCCCTTCAGTGGCCTCAGTTTCTCCTTTGTCAAGTGCAAGGGTCAGGCCTAGTGCTTCCCAGGGATCCAGAAACCCTGTGAACTCTGGAGAGTCCCCGGAGCTTGCCTTCTCTACTCAGGGCGGCGGGGGGGGGGGGTTGCATATTGCCAGGCAGGGGCTACCCAGGGGTCCACGCACCCCTGTGTGTTGAGGTCGCCTTTGTGGGAAGCTGCTGGGTGAGGTCCTGGTGCGGCGCCGTCCTCATGGTCATCTTGGAGTTGGAGCTGCACGTTCCACTCCAGGGAGAAAAGCACAGGCTGGTCCTCACCAGAAGCCCAGAGCCCAGGAGGCTGCTCCTGGGGACAGAAGGTGGGGAAACGAGAAGTGGGAGTGGGAGCTGGGGTGGGTTGTGTCCTTGGGGGCTGGTGGTTGGGGCCTGAGCCAGAGTGGGAGGAGGGCAAGGAGCTGAGACAGAGGCAAAGAGACAGAGAGACACAGAGAGACAGGTGGATGTGGGGACAGGAGTAGATACAGAAATAGACAGAGAGACAGAGAGAGGCAGGCAGACTTGGGGATGGCCGTAGATACAGGTGCAGTGGGGGGGATCGGGGTGGGGACAGTAGGGGGCAGGAGCCTCAGGAGCCTGGCTACTCCAGGGACCAGGACCACCTTCGTACCCCTAGTGACACTAATTAGATGTCCCAGATACGGACTCATTGCTGAGCCCTTCAGTGTAGAGTCTGCCAGGGAAGAAAAATATTGTGTTTTGCTTCCAACACCTTCCCTTGATCTTATCTTGCAAAGAAGAGGGAGAGAAAAGAAACAACAAAGGCAGGCCAGAGAAGGCCTGCAGTCACGGCAGGAGGTGAGGGGTCTGGGGCTGCACTCACCCCAGCGCCTTCTCTGGAACATCTTCTGCCTGGAATAGGCATCCTGGTAGGGTGGGATGCAGACGGGTGGTTGCCGGGGGCTGGGGTGGGGGCAGCGGGACGTGGCAGGGGCGGGGGAGGGACCAGGGAGTGGTCGGAGACGCCCTTCGGTGTGATGTTCTGAACTAGGTTGCGCTGGAGGCTGCGTGGTCCCATGACTGCAGTAAATGTCGCTCAGCGGCTCACGGTAACGTGGTTTGTGAGGTTCGCGTGGTGCTTTGTGACTTTCCCGTCCGTGCAAAGCGCTGGCTGTCACCGCTCCTCCCCTGATATCCCGCAAGTGCTAGCGACACTCCATGCTGGGGACGCAGAGGGGGACGGCTCTCAGTGAGCCGATGTCTGTCCGTCTGTTTGCCCAGCCAATTCCCGCACCTGTTCACAGAGGCTCCGGGCCCCCGGCTCCTGCGGTGACCCCTAACATGGGCCCCGGATGCCCGCAGCTTCCTGCACCTTGCAGGCCTCCCAGCCCCTGGACAGGCCCCAGCTGTCCCAGCATGCAGGCCCTGCCTTCCCTGCTCTTCCCTTCTGAGACCCAGGGGTACTCTGGGGGTGCCTGTTGTATTGGGTTGAACAGAGCTCATTGCAGGCCAGACCCGACCTCTGCAATCCCCAACCTCAGCCCTCGGACCCCTTTCATGCCTCCTCCTCCACACTTGAGGGGTTTGGACCAGCTCTGCTGGGGTCCCCTCGAGCCCTCTGGCTCTGGGCCCGTTCTGTGACTCCGTGAGGCCGTAGTGCAGAGGCCGTAGTCAACGTGCGAAGCCAACTCTGTTCTGGGCATCTCAGCCTCTGTTTGGACTCCGCAGGCCGGCTTACCGCTCCAGGACTCTCATCCGGGAACTGCGGGGAAGCATCTGGAAGCTGGGGAGGCAGGGAAAGGGAGGGAGGTGTTGGGGGCAGATCGCAGTCCTGGGGGGCATGGCGAAGCCTCCCGGGTTCTGCACTCTTGGGGTGCACGTCTGTGGTGCCTGGCCTCCTGTGCCCTCTGTCACCTTGCTGCATGCCTCCCCCCTGCCCCGCCTTCTGGGCCTGGGAACCTGCTAGCTTGTCCCACTCGGAAGGGATAAAAACCTACAGGCTCGGTTTCCTGACTAAGCTGTGGGAGGGGCCAGGTGGCCCCAGGACTCCCACAGAGATGGGGGGGACAGTGCGGGTGGTCTAAGCCCCTGAGGTGTGGAGATGCTCAGGCCCTTCCCCGGTGGCTCCCGGGTGCGGCTGCGTGTCCCACCTCCACGACCACCACAGGCTCCTGGCTGGGCTGGGGCTGGTCCTCCCGCCTCCGTCCTCTGCCCGGCTGGGGCTCTCCTTCCTTCCTGTCCCCTCTCCTGAGGCAGCCTCCTGGCTGGCCCCCAGGCCTTGATCATAGCTGGGAGTCCTAGTCTGATGTCCCCTGAAGGATTTTTCTGGAACCTTTGCTTCATGTCCTGGGGCTTTTGTCCACAAAACCTAAGGGCTTGTCTCCCCTCAGACCTTGCCCGATCTCCATTTTGAGTTGTCTTCGTTTCCGTTCAGAGGTGGGCGGTGGGGAGGCTGGTGCCGGACACAGAGCTTTACGGGATGGTGTGACCAGTTCCTCTGGGGCTGAGGTGACATGGCTTCCCTGCTTGCCTGCTGGCCTGTCCCCTCAGCATGGTGGGTGCCCCTCCCGGCCCTGGGGACCCTGCCCGGCAGTGTGTGCCACTGCCAATAGCCCCCATTCTCCCTTCCAGGGTGCCCTCGCCTTCCCCACTGACTGATGGACACGGGAGACAGAGGCCAGTCTCTGTGTCAAGAGGAGACCCACATGGGAACCCTGTACATGCTCGGGCTCCCATGGGATCTGGCTGCCTTTGTGCTCCTTCTCCCAGGAGACCAGACCGCGTGGCAACTCCCAGCCAGGCACGGGGCCAGGAGTGGCCCGAGGGAGTGGGCTGGGAGTAGGGGGCAGTGTAGGGCGCGGTACTGCCTAGGGATGCCAGGGGCAGGTCTGGTGGTGGTGGTCACCGAAGGCTGGGGTCGGCCCGTGGGGTGAGTGGGTGTGGGAGGTGCAGGGAGGGGCGGCTGGTGCGGGGGCCGTCCCCGCCGGGCAGGTGCAGGAGTGGCCTCGGTGACAAGATCGGGCCTTGGCAGCTGTTCCTAGGAGCCCCTGACACACTGGAGGGAGTCAGTGACGGGCTGGGGTCTGTTAATCAGTGAGTTCCAGGGCCTGGTGAAGGTTGCGGCCCCCTCGGAAGCTTGTGAAGAGAAGCCCACTTCCTGCCTTGGGGCAGAGCCAGCTTGGCGAGGAGCGCAGGACCTCGTTGGAAGCTGGTGGAACGTTGGAGAAGGCGGGCTTCTCTGGCTGTGGGTCCCCACGTCCCAGCTGGGGCCTGATGGGGAGCGAGGGGGCTCTGAGGTTGGGGGTTTCTGGGAGGTACCCTGAAAACCCCGAACCCCCAGGTCCCCCGCTGGAGGACTCCTCAGATGTGCCAAATAGTGCAGGCGCCTTGGAGGTGGGGCAGGTCCCTCTCCGATCGGCCGGCGAGCCCGTCATCGCGTAGGATCTCACTGGAGGGTGTCCGGACGACGCTAATACCCGGGTTTCCAGGGCCCCACCCTGCCGCCCTGCTGGGGAGGAGAGTGCAGGGTCAGGTACTCCGGGCAACCTTGCCCTCACCCATTCTCCAGTAGGGCCCCTGGGGCCACCCACCCAACTGCCTGGGGGTCCTCTAGCTCTCGGGTGCGGGTGGTTGGGGACACACACCGCTGTCCGCAGAGCCTGATGCTGGTTCTTACCCTGAAGACCAGTGCCTGCCTCCGGTGCCCCTGCCCTCGGAGTCCCGGGCTCGATGGCCCTTCCCCGAGCCCACTCGGAGCTCTGTGCCCCGCTCCAACGGTGGCTGTGCCCGCCTCACTCTGCTACCCCGTGTTTGAGTCGGCTATGGGGCCGGGGCACCGGCATCCCTCGGGATCCGAGGCCTTTCCACGGGCCTTCCGGCTGCACCCCATTCTTAGGCTTCCCCGCCAAGTCTTCGTGACCTCGGGATGACCTTGCCCTCTCGGACGTCAGTGTCCAGGTCGGAGAAACAGAAGCTTCTGACCAGAACAGAGCACCCCACTGTCTTGGCGGTTCCTGGCGTCATGCTTCTCAAAGCTCGGGCCGCCGACCAGCCCTACAGATGCCCTAGCGGTTTGGTTCCCCTCCCAGAAACTAGAGTTGATTCATGGCCCTGCTGTCATATGGCTTTGAATCCCAGGTTAGTGGTTTGTGTTTTGGGCTGTAGGCGTGGCCGTGTGGACGGGCATCCTGGCCCTGGGGGGACCACGGTGTTGAGGCCTTTCCAGCAGGTGGTCTCCACTGTCGGGTGGTGGGCCCTTGAGGGCAGGGGTTGCCTCGGCCGTCACTCAGCCCCAGCACCTGCCGGCAGCCCGCCCACGAGAAACCCCCCAGGTTCTGTGGCAGGAACGTGGACATCGGGCACGTGGGGCTCTGCTCCCTCCGTTTCCTCGGCTGCAAAGCAGGCATGCCAGTCCACGGCCCTGTGTCTGCAGCGCAAATCCAGACTGTGCTGTCGGCAGACCCGGGGGCCGCGAGTTTGGAGGTGCCCGCGCCCCGGCGGCTTCTGTCTCCGCCCGCAAGAGCATTCCTGGGCTTTCCCGCAGAGCCAGGGGTGTGCGTGCCCCCTTGGGGGCTGTGTGAGATACAGTCCCCGCACCATGGCGCTCGTCCGGAGTCCACGGCCTTCCCAATTCAGGTTCCCTCTGGCCCCAGGGCTTGGAGCAGGGATCTGGGAGGTGACATAGTGGTGGTGCCAGCGGCCAGCAAGGGGCTGGCCGAGCGGGCGCAGGGAGGCTGTGGCCGTCTTCTCTCCCAGGTGCCCACTGTCAGAGCCTGTCCCAGAAGGTGTCCCCCTCTGCCTGAATCCTCAGGAGACTCTCTCAGGGGCTGGGCTGTGTGTGAGTGGCCGGGGCCCACGTCCAGGTCCCCGGAGCCACGCACGGAGGGGCCAGAGTGCACAGTCTGGGACTGGGCTGTCCTCTGGCTGCCGGCCCCTCCCCCTCCTCTGGAGTCCTGCAGCCCCTCCAGCCCGTGGGAACGTGCGGGTGAGTTTCTGCCCTCCCCAGCGACTCATCGTGGCAGTGGGCCACCCACTCCCCATCACTGCATCCTGGCAACACGGGAGCATCTCAGGACCGCAGGGAAGTGGCCCTTTACCTTCGTGGCCGCCAACCCAGCATGACGGGATTGGGACGAGTCCTGCAGCTGCCGCTGACCCTTGAGCCAAATGAGGGGCCGGGGGATGTGGGCTTGCATCCCGCTCCTGTCCCCACCTTTCCGAGCCTCAGTTTCCTGGTCTGTGGAACGGGGCCACGGCCCTTCTCTTGCTATGGTGTGGCCCCGTGTTGGACCCCAGGCGTCCATGGTGCTCGTTCTCGTCCTTCTCTGGCCTTCCGCCCGGCGCCCAAGCTCCACATTTCCCAGCCCGAGTCTGTGTGTGGTCATCGCGTCTGCTGGAGGCTGGTGCTGGATTCCAGGATCCTGTTTCCCTCCTTCACCTGCCGGCCGCTTGGGGGCTGGCTGCCGCTGCCACCTCCCTGTGGACACCATCAGCCTCTTTGGCTCAGTCTACTGGGCTCGCACCTCCCTCCCTCTCCTGCTCTGGGGTCTCTCCAGCGCACTATAAATCTGACTCCTTTTCTTTCCACCCAGGAAGCCTTGCCACCTCTCGGGCGCCCTGGGGACCCGGCCCATTGTGAATGATCAGGACAAGGGAGGTGTTAGCACTGCTCCCAGCAGGAGCCGGCCAGTCCCGCAGCGGCCACACTGGGCAGCCACAGCCACGGGAGGATGGCGGAGGGGGCTTGCACGTCATAGCCCATGGGTGGCCGCAGGGGCCTCGCTGCCTCTGGGAGGTGGGGACTGCCGTGTGCCAGGCTGGTCATCAAGGAGACTCCAGCTCGTGGCCGGGTGGTGCCAATGTAGGGAGGTGCAGGCTCGGGAAGGGGGCCCAGGCCCGTGGCCACATGCCGAGGACAGCACCCCAGGCACCTGCAGGGATGAGTTCTGTAAGGTGAGGGAGAGAGAGCCCCCCAGGCTCAGTGTTTGTCTGCCGGCAGACAGACCCCGCGGCCACTGCAGGACGGGCCCCCGGGTGTTGGTGACCGCGGAAGGAAGGCCAGCCTGGTGGGTGCCCTGGGTGAGGGGAGGAGCATGTTGGGGTGGTGGGATGGGACATTTGGCGGGACCCCCAGGCTGCTGCAGGAGATGAGTGGGGGGAGGCGGCAGAGCTCAGCTCGCGGCTCCCTGTTCGGGTCTTGGCTTGGCCTCAGTCTCTGTCCCCAGAAGTGCCTGGAGGCCAGGTGGAGGGTGTGGAAGGAGGTGCCCAGGGCTTTGCTGACCTCGTTTTCTCACCCGCAAGAGGGCTGGCGGCCCCACAGGGACATGGTCGGGGTCCTGCCTGAGAAGCTCTTTCTTGTGCCAACGTTCCAGGTCTGGGTATCATGGAATGCTCGCGATCGCTCCTGCGGGAAGCATCTCTCTAACCCATCTGACAGATGAGAAGCCTGAGGCCTGGTGTACTCACCTCGTCTGACTTCAAGTCCTGCCATTGGCCCCCTTCCCAGGAGCTGAGGGAGGCAGATGCCGGACCCCTGCACGCCTCCCTGAGGGGCCCGGCCCCCATCTCAGGCCTGCTTGTGCTTCTCCGTGAGACATGATTGTCCCCAAGCCTGACTGTCCTCATCTGAGCAAGGGGGCTGGGGATGTGCTCGCCTGTGGGGAAAGGGCTCTTGGCAACAGAGCCCCCAGCGCAGGAGCCCCCGCGCAGGAGCCCCCCAAGCAAGTGCTGGGCAGGGGAGGCTTGGGATGGCTGCGAGCAGCAGGGGTGGCGCCCTGGCCAGGCCCCAGCCCCCTCCTGCCCTGGGCGGAGACACATTACTCCTCTGTTTCTCTGCGGTGACATTTAATCCACACGGTGGCTGGCGGATGCTTTATTTTTGGAGCTGACTTTGATTTGGGGAGGGTATTGTTAGCTCCCGGGAGTAGGTTTAAAAGCAAATACTACTGCTTCTTATCAGCGGCACCTAGGAGCCTCTGCAAAGGCACCTCCCTCCCACCAAGAAGTCTAGACTTTGCCTGCTTGGCACCTGCCAAAGGGGAGCCCTTGTTCTCTCTCCAAGAGGAAGGAGGAAGCCCTGGCCTGGGGTCTTCCCGCCAGCCCCACCTGGACAAGCTGGGTGGCCTTGGGCACACAGGTGCCTCCCTCTGGCCTCAGTTTCCCCATCTGACATGGGTGAGGGAGGATGACAAGGTCTCTTCTCTGTTGCTCCCGCCCGGGAGGGAAGAAGGATGAGGCAGGGCTTTTCCTCCAGCTGATCAGGGTGGTGTGATTTGCATGTGATTTGCATGAATATTCATGCAGATTTCATAAGGTACTAGGTCCAGGCATCTTGGAAAATTCCAGCAAACAGACCTGGGCAAAACGCCGGTGATTGTTCTGGGCCTCGAAGGCAGCTTCACGGAGACCGTCCCTCTGGAGTGTCCTGTAAGCCGTGTCCCAGCATTTTGTGACCCGGATCCCTCGTCTGAGCGCCAGGAGGGGTCCGGATGGAGTGTTTGTGTCCCCAGTCTGGACAAGACTCCTGTGCCTCCATCCAGCCCCAGGACTCCCCAGGGGTTGTCCTGCAAGTCAGGGTGGGGGCAGATTTTTGGGTCCTGAGGTCGGGGTCCCTGGGGTCCCCCTAAGACACTCATCTCTGCAGAATGCCTCTGTCAGGAGGTCCTGACCAAGGAGTCAGAGCTGCCCTCGGGGTCCCTTCCTTCCCCACCCATGCCTCTCCTGGTTAATGCCATCCCCCGAACAGTTCCCACGTTTCACATGTGAACTTGATCACATCCCCCTTCCCCCAAACACCGCAACAAAACAACAAAGCCCAGACCCTCCAGTGGCCTCTCTTTGTTCTAGGAACAGTATGACCCTCACTTTGGTCTGCACGGTCCTTGGAGCTTCTCCTGCCTCTGTGGGCAGCCTGAGCTCCCAGCCTGTCCCCTCCTCACTCCCCGGCTCACCCGCTTCCTGCATCGTGGGGCGTTTGCACGTGTTGTTCCCACTGCTGTCATGCTGTCCCCCCCGCCTCTCTCCCTGCAGCACTCCACTCGCACCCCTGCCCAGTGGGGTCAGACCCCACCAGAGCCACTCACAGGCCTGCTCCTTCTGCGTGGCGCTTGTGGCCACCGTCGTGGTGTGGCACCGGCGGTGTGTCTGCCCGGTCGCTGTCTTGCCGCGGGGCAGTGAGCTCCACTGGGCGGAGGCCAGGCCGGTCTTTGCTCCCCGCTGCCGCCCGCACGCAGTAGGTGCTCCCTGAAGGAATGACGAGCGGCTGACTCTACCCACATTCCTCCCTTCGGTCTGACAGCCCCAGAGAGGCGGACTCCCGAGGCCAGGGCCCGTTTCCCCTCCCACGGTGGCCCCGCAGGGCAGGGCACAGCATCGGGCCAGCTCAGCACGGAGGCCGTCTCCTGACTCGCTGTCCCCCGACAGGAAATGCGGCGGTGCCAGCAGCTTCCTGCCTGGCCAGCCCGGGGCTCGTGTTTTAGAGGCTTTTGTTCACCCAGCTCTGTCTGGCTGCTCCAGCGTCTGTTCCGTCTGTGGAGAACAGAGCAGGGCTGGCAGCCGGTGCTGCTCCGAGAGAGACCTCCCCACCCCGCCACGGATGGTGGCCCTGTGGAGCGGGCCTGCTGTGGGCACAGGGTGGCTGGCTGTGCGGCCCTGGGAGGCTCGGCTGGGCGGCAGGCGGTCAGCCCTCGGGACCCCACGGCACGCTTGGCTGCGGGCGGTGCCGGCAGGTTCCCTGGAAGGGCGCAGAGCCGGGGCTGGTGGGCTCCCCCCTTCCGTGAATGCTTGCGAGCACCTACACGTCCTGGGCCTGCTGAGTGCGGCTGGGATGGCCTCTCCGAGGGTGTGCTCTGGCAGACCAGAGGGGCGGATGAGCAGGCCCCGTGAACGTGTGGATGGAGCGTCGCAGGTGGTGGTAACCGTGGCCCGGGGTCCCCACGGTGGCCGCCGTCCCTGCTGCACACTCTGTTCGCCTGTCCTGTCCTGCCACTGGCCCCAGCACCCTTCCCTCGTCTTGGCCAAGGCCGCGAGGGCAGAAGGGAGGCAGGCCGGTGGGGGGCCAACACAGGTCGCCCGTGATCTTCTTGGCGGATGAGCGGGGGCCGCCGGACGGTGCTGCGTGAGAGCCGGGCTCCCTGTCGTTGCAGCGTGACCCGTCCCCTGCTGACAGGTGGAGACAAAGTGGCCTGGACAGAGGGGGCAGGTGCCAGCATGGGCCGCTGGTAGCCATGGGGCTCCCGGTCGTGCTTTGCCATGGGAGGCCCTGGTAGGAGGTGGAAGGAGGCCCCCGCACCCCGCATCCCCTGCAGGCTCATCCCCAAGGCCCCGCCCCTGCCGGTAGCCCCCCTATTTGGCTGTTAGGATGGCCGCCGCTGGTATCTTTCCTGCTCCTGCTCGCGGTGGGCTCTGGGCAACTCAGCCTCCCTAGTGGGTGTCCTTTACCCCACCCACTCATCTAGAAACAGCCCCTCCTTTAAGCTCTCAACAGTGACCTCTGAGCATCCCCTCTTTTGTGCCAGGATGCTGGACCATGTGCCCGGCCCGTGGCTGTGTGTCCTGGGCCTTCCTCTTTTTCTGAGTACCATGCCTGGAGCTTATCCATATCCCTCCTCCCACCCCTGCTCATTAGGGCTCTGGGGGAGGCCTGGTAGCCAGGAAGGGACACGTCACTCTCCCACGGTGGCTGCTCAGGGCTGAGAACGGTTTTCCCTGGAGGAATGCGGGCAGCAGGAAGAGAATGGGCGGGTATGTAGCGAGGCCTCTGTGAGCTGAGGTCCCCAGTCTGGAGGGAGAGCTAGGAGGTGGGATTCTGCAGAGCTGGCCCAGGAAACTGTGAGGGAATAAGGCCAGAATGATCACGCTGTGTCCACTAGATATTTGGGTTTGGGCTGCGTATCTCTGTATGAGGTCAGCCGTCCAGGTTAGACGCACAGACCTAACAGGGAGCTGAGACCCTGATTCCAGGCTCCGGCACTAGGACTCACTGCTGTGTAGCCCGGGGAGAGCCCGTGGCCATCTCTGAACCTTACTCTGCACCAGCAAATGGAAAGAGTGATCATTCGTGGGGTGGCATTCAAAGTCAAGGTCAAGGTCAGGGGTTGGAGAACTTTTCCTATAAAACACACAGATAGCTGATCTTTCAGGCTTTGTGGCATATATCAATTAATGGGCATAACAGTTTCAATAAAACTGTATTTATAAAAACAGACAATGGGCCAGATTTGATCTGTAGGCTGTAGGCTGCAGCAGTGAGGGCCGGGGAACTCTTCTGTATATACTCAGCTCCTGGAGACATAAATACCACCCTTAGACAGTCTTGCCTTGACCTTGTCAACAACACCTGCCCGTTTCTCTTTCATGAAAAAACTCACCTTGGGGTATATATCAGAGAGGGCTCCCTGGAGGAGGTGATGTCTGAGCTGCTTTCGCACTCCGAGAGGCATGCTGCTAGCTGGAGGCGAGAAGTTTGCTAAAGGAGGAGAGGTAGCCCAGGGAGGGTCTGCAATTTGCACATTTAAACCGGAGCAGGCTGTCAGAGCCCCTAAAACCATGATGAATGCGCCCGGGCTTCCAGCGGCTGCCCACGTGCTGCTGAGCGACGGTGATTTACGACGGCCGAGATTTTTCTTTAGCAAGTGGTTTTCGGAGTAAAAAGAAAGGTCACCGCGAGTCAGGCCTTACATATCTTATCTTGCTGCCCGCCAGCCGACATTTCCCTCCGAACCTGGCAAAGCCCGATGAGCGTGTCAGCTGCTGGGAACGGGTGTTATTGTCCCATAAACAAAAGCGGGACTAACCCCAGGAGCACATGCGGCCGAGCAGGCGTGCTAATCTTCTCTCAGAGTGGGCAGGGGTGGCAGTGGGCGCGGGGAGGGCTCAGAGAAGGACGGCCACGCTGGGCTGCAGGACAGGTGGCTGTGCAGGGGTCCCGGGCTGGAGGTGGGGAAGAGGGAGGTGGGCAGCTCTGCCCGGTGTCTGCGAGTGGAGGGAAGAAGAGACACTGAGCTGCGTCAAGCTTGTGTTCTTGGGGGGGACGGGCAGGGGAGAAGGAGGGAGAATCATCAGCAGGTGCCATGCCCAGCACAGAGCCTGACGCGGGGCTCGGTCTCACCACCCGGAGATGATGACCCGAGTTGGACGCTCGGCCAGCTGAGCCCCTCAGCAACCCCCAGGTCAATCTCATCTCGAGACCCTTGCCTTAGTTACATCTACAAATACTCTTATTCCAAAAAAAGGTCACAATCTGAGGTTCCAGGTGCAGAAGTCTGTTTTGGGCAGGATACTAGTTGGGGCCGAGGGTGGGCTGGGCAAGCAGGCAGGGCAGAGAGGGCACCGGGGGGATCCGCTGTTCTGGGGGAGGGTCCTTCTTGCCTCTTCCAGCTTCTGGGGGCTCCAGGCACCCTGGGGCATGTGGCCGTGCCCTCAGTCTCTGCGTCGTTCCCCACGTGGCCTATCCCTCTGTCTGCGTGTCTCAGGTGTCTCCCTGCCTTTTCCGTATAAGGACACTTACCGTTGGAGGCAGGGCCATCCGGAAAATCCAGGACAATCTCCTCATCTCACGATCTTTAATTCAATGATACCGGCAAAAACGCTTTTACCAAATAAGGATTTCTCCCTTTTGAGGGCCACCAATCCCCCTCCACAGTGGAGGGAGACATGATCTGCCCCTTTCAATGGCGGCGAGTGGGGCCGAGAGCAGGGGCCTCCCAACGCCAGCAGAGTCACCGGGGACAGGCAGGGGAGAGGCCCCATGGGGACGCGTACGAAGCAGTCCTGAGGATCTCAGGGGGTGTGGGCTGCACGCTTGTGAGCAAGGCCACAGCAGTGGGGGAAGGGAGGAGCCAGTGTGAAAATCCCAGTGTCGTGTGACCTTGGGCGAGATCGTGCCTTGTTTTCACTCGTTTATTTTATGCTGCTCTATTTCCCTTGATCTCGGTCCCGTTCCCAAGAAGCTGAATGGGAGCGACATTGCGTGGAAAGAGCCCATGGCCCGCGATGGCCGTTGACACCCAGCGGGTCTGCTTGACCCTCCAGACCCTCCATGACTTGCAGGTGCGCCGTTCTGCCTCTCCCGTCTAGACCCTGGGAGGAAGGTGGGGATAGTGACCGTGATCCCTGCAGCATGTGTGGGGCAGGGATCCTCATGTCCCGTCAGGTGGGTGACGATCCCGCGGGCCATGGCTGTGAGTGTGGTGTGGGGTCTTTCTTGAGCGGTATCTGTCTCCAGGAGAGGCAGGAAATGGGCTCAGAACACGGGCTGGGGGCTGCCTGGACCTTGCTCTCCCAGTCCTGACCTCAGTGACTGTCCCGGTGGCAGGGCCGAGACCTGACACCTGCCCGGGAGGCTGCCAGGGGGTTCTGGGAAGAGGATGAGGGTGGGGCTGCGTGGACCTGGGCTGTGCTCCTCGGGGTGCCTGGGACATGGCGAAGGATCTCTGGCTGGCGGGGTTGCTGCACAACCCCATCCCGCCATCTGAGGAAGTGAGTGGCGACCCGAGACAGACAGCCGGCCTTGGACCCAGCCCTCCCGCAGGCTCAGCCCTGGGCAGCCCTGACCTGAATGCTGGGGTGACCAGTGCAGGGGGCAGTGCACAGGCGGAGCTTGCCTGAGGTGGGGACGGAGGGGTGAGGTGAGGGCAAGAAGAAGCTGATGGGGTATTGGGTCACGCCAACAGAGGTAAGTCAACAGGAGGGGAGAGCCGGCTTCACTCTTTCCTCCGTCAGTACGTGACTATGGCACTGAGTTTTGGTTATTCTCTCTGCAGGGATGGGTTCACACATCCATCCATCTACCCCCCTGTTTGTCTCCAGAAGAAAACCAAGCAGGAAGTGAGGGACCCTGGGCCCATCACCCCCTTGTGGATGAGTGGTCCTCACCGCCCCCCAGGTGCACGTCCCCGCTCGGGAGTCAAGGCTCTTCCGGCGATGGCCCCACCTTCACGTTGCCTGGGGTCTAGGCCACCACTGCCCCTTGAGCATGGCAGAGCTCGGCCCCCGGGCCTGGCCAGAGCAAGCAGAGACAACCCACCCAGGACAGCTGAAGCCGCAACACCGACGTGTTCTCCCAGCAGAACTGGAGGGTCCTTAGCCACCTCGGGTCACTTCCCGTCTGAAAGCTGATGCGGACGCGAATGGCGGCGTTACGGGCTGAACTGTGTTCCTCAAGTCGCATGTTGGAGTTCTCACCCCAGGGCCTCAGAGTGACGGTGCCCGGAGACGGGTCTTTGCAGAAGTGTTGAGGGTAAGGGAGGTCAGAGGGGGCCCTGATCCACGCTGACCAGTGTCCTTACGAGAAGGGGAGAGTGGGACGCAGACATGCACTGGGGGATGACCACGTGAGGACATGGGAGGGGACGGTCATCCACATGCCGGCAGGGAGGCTCGGGAGGACCAGCCACGCCCGCGCCCAGGTCCCAGACCCCCAGGCTGTTTCTGCTGTCTCAGGTGCCCGGCCTCTGCTTGTCACGGCGACACCGGCTGACCCGCCGGGTGGGAGGGGGTGTTCATGCAGCCTCTTCCCATCCTTGGGCAGCGACCACCACCTCTGCCCGTGTGGGAGCTCCCCAGGGTAGACAGTCAGGGTGAGCCCAGGGTCAGAGGGCCCGTGGTCACCAGCCAGGGCCACTAGCAGACCACTGTGTTGTGAGCCGATGGAGGTCTCCGCTGAGTCTCAGACGTGATGTGTGTGCTCTGTGGTGGGCAGGGACCCCGTGAGACCCATGGAAGGAGCAGATGTGGTGGGTGGTGGGCACAGGGCCACGAGGAGCGGCTAGGGGAGTAGAAGGCTGAGTCAGCGTGGGGGTGGCCATGATCTCAGGCTGAGGCTAGGCCTGGGTCTGGAGCTGGGACTGGGGTGGCAGGTGGTTGGGCAAAGTTGGGGTTTAGGCAGAATCAGGTGGTCGGGCAGGATTCTAGGAGTTGGGTGGGGACGGTCGTGGTTGAGGGGAATTGGGCTTAGCTGTGGGTTTAGAATAGGGGTGAAGATCTGGTTGGTGGGGAGAGAGAGGTTGGGGCAGGGTTAAGCCTTCTGCTCTGGAGGGCCGCCTGGGTTATGGACGACAGAGGGGCCAGAGCCTTGTGGACTCTGGTTCCGTTTCCCCAGGCTGGGCTGGCCCTGGTGTGATGATTAGTCACCTCGGGGAAGCCTCTTACCTGCAGGGGAACGCTGGCTTGCAAGGTTCCTTGGCCATCCTGAGCTTGCTTCTGCCACAGGGCCTTTGCACCTGCTGCTTCCTGCCTAGAGCACCCTGCCCCAGTTCCTCACCTGGCTCACTCCTCCACTGTGTGATATCCCCGCACGTCTGAGGTATTTCCCGGCCTCCCCGTCCAGAGGACCCCTTCTCCTCCTGACCACATGACTCCAGTCCCTTGCCCCATGATCCCCCCCGAGAAGCCTTGTATTTTGCGTGTGTTCATCGGTCTCCCCCACCGGCCGGCGAGCTGTGCGGGCAGGGGCTTTGCTTCCCCCGTTGCTGCTCTGTTCCCAGGGCTAATGAGGTGCTGGGCTCCTGTGGGGACTCAGTCTCCATCCGTGAAGTGATGAAGGAAGGAGTGATGTCCGCCTCATTCCTGAGGACTCGAGGAGCGGCTCCCGTGAGCCAGGCGCAGAGGATGGAAGGCTGCGGTGAACAATGGCGACGAGATCGCGGCCTCGGCAGAGATACACTCCTGTGGGGAGAGCTAGACGGGAAAGAAGTGCCCTGAGCTTCTGCCAAGGTCAGGTGGGCCGAGTGCGGGCAGCGAAAACCCAGCAAGGGGGCAGGGAGGCGGAGAGGGGCGGGGCCGGGGATGTGTCTGAGGTGGTCGGAAGAGGCCTCCCTGCTCCTGCTCCGGGGACCCTAAAGCAGGTGGGGGTGAGGGCGGGGCGGAGGGGTGAGCTGGGGGTGAGCCGGACACAGGGCGGTGGGCAGACCCAGCAGGGAGGCTGCGTGTGTTGGGTGAAGCGTCTGGGTTCAAATCCCGCACGTGCAGGGCCCGGCCTTTGCGCTGTTGCCTGTGAAATGGGTCCCCGGAGGCCCGCTCCCCTGGAGCTGCTGCTGGAGCAGCGAGAGCCTCCAGCCTCCCTGGGAAAGCGGGTTCCTTTTGTCCTTTTGTTGTGGTAATTACAGCGCCAGCAGTCTCTTTGTTGCAGCCTGGAGGTAGACATCTGAGATGTTATTTTCCGCCGCTCACGACCCGTTTCTTGGCACCAGCGAGGCGGGAAGCTCACGCTGTTTCCTGCCTGGCAGAGCGCCAGCCCCTCCAGGACGCCTCCCACCGCATCCACTTCCCTGGCGCTCAGCCTTCTCCCCCACCTGCCCTGCCGGGTGGGGGAACACTGGATGTGCTTCTGAATTTGACTTTCATGCGCTTCCTGCTGGGGGGCTGTTGGCATCAGGGCAGGAACGGGACTACTGACGGGAGCCGAGGCTCTGGGGCCCCTGAAAGGGCCCGTAGCTTGTCTTTGCGGGAGCCAGCAGGCCCGGGCCCGCCCTCTTGTTCAAGCACGGGTTCGTTTCCGGTGTGAGGGGGTCCCCAGGCCCAGGTCTGACTCCTCTTCCGGTGACAGGACCCCTGCGGAGGCTGAGACACAGACAGGCAGGGAGGCACCGGCTCTGTCTCCAGCCCTGCCCCCCATGTGATGGGGTCCCAGAAAGCATTTCTGCTAAGGGGACTGTGGCTCGGAGGAGAGGGGAGGCCACTGCCAATCTGACAGTCTGGGCTCGGACGTCTCTGGCCTCACCCGGCAAGGGCTGCTCGCTCCCGGACGGCCGGTGGTGTCCACACGGCGGGGTTGCCTCCCCTGCTCCTGAGGTTGTCCGAGGATCTGTCCGCCCCTCTCCTGGGCTGTGCTCAGAGCCAGCCCCTGCCCTCACTCTTCCTGCTCCCATGGCTCCCGTGGGCCTGTGCCAGAGACACCAGAGCTGTGGACGGCCCCTCTGCCTGAGGTCGGATTGTCACCCAGCTAGGGCAATCGATCTGGGCTTGGTCATGCATCTGCCGGAGCCTCAGGCGGCTTCCGGGCGGACCCTGCAGGCCCCCCTCCCTGAGGGGCAGCTGCGCCGCCCCCCCTCCGCCTGGCTGGGACAAGGCAGCAGATGTTGCCAGCCACGGAAACATCTGAGTGGACTGAGTGTGGGCCACGGAATCAAGTTAAAGCTGCAGCTTACTGAGGTCTTAAAAAACAGCTTTTAGCGAGAGGCAGGGAGCTGTTTGGCTCCACAAGCTCCTTTTCCATTTTTTTGGGTGCATTTTATTGATTCCTGCGCTGAAATAGTCTTTCAGCGTTTTAAAATAGAATCCTAGGCGAAGGGATCCCAGCCTCGGCATTTAAGTGGAAACTGACCCGGCTCTTCATAAAGTCACCGAGAAAACAAGATGCCGGGCGCCAGGAGTGGGCCCCGCGCCGTGCTGGCCTCTCCACGTCTTTGCAGCCCTGTCCCCGCTTTCTGTCGGAAAAAGTCATCGGACAGTTGCTCACATGGACCCAGACTTCTACCGCAGCTGATTTTCTCTTTTCTCTGTCCTGGATGAGCGGGAGGGGGTGCGGACGGCTTGGGTCAAAAGCCCCGAGATCCCGACGGAATTGCGTGGCTGAGCCTGGGGGCTCCTCAGCCCCCATGTGGCCCCATGCCAGCCTCTACCTGGCACCCCCGGGGAGACCCCCAGGCTGTTGGGCAGCTTTCCTGAAGCCCCCCCCCGCCTCCAGGGGAAGGGAGCCACACTGCAGAAATGGCAGGAGGTTTCCTATGTGAAGGGTCTTGCCTTTTGGAGGGAAAGGCACCTGCGTCCTGGGGGCTTGGGCAGCTGCTGCTGCTGGAGGCCTGGTCAGCCTCCTGGCCCACGTCTCCTGTCTCTGCCAGCCCCTCGTTGCCTGGGGTGGTGTCCAGGCCTCAACCACGTGAGACCACGGACGGCTGGCGGGGACTCTGGTGCTGACTGTGTACACCGGTCTTTCTCAAAGGCCTGCTCTCTGCAAGTTTCCAGGCAGAACAGCCGCTGCCGTGGACGCTTCTGCCCTCCACCGCCGTCCTGGGCGGGGGGCTGGCTCAACCAGCTATGGGGGGCATCCCTGCTTCCTGGTCCCTGGCCTCAGCCAAGTGCCGTGCCCTGCTTCTGCTGCTGGAGTGGATCCTGGCCCACCTCTAGTCACCCTGGCCTGAGTCTGCCTACTGGCGGGTCTTTTGGCCCCGAGGAGACCCAGGACAGCTGTGGAGGGAAGTGCCCAGTCCTTCTGTGAGACCCGCCCTCCCCTGGCCCGGAGCGCCATGTGGACATGTGCATGACCACTGTGGTCATCCTCTGTAGGGTCACGGGCCAGCCCCTGGTCCTCCTCACTCCTGCCTTTCTTCCCCTGGCTTTGTCTTGCTCCCAAACCTTTGCCGGCTCCCCAGGGCCCCCGGAATCCAGAGTCTGGCCCTCTGCCCGCAGTGTCCCCAGCAGGGCCACCATCTCTTCCTTGGGTCAGTGGAAGACTTGGGTCCTGGCCCCTGCCATCGAGACCACTGTCCCTCCACCTCAGGGCCATGGTTTCCACAGACCGGCTTTAGCCCCACCTGCCCAGCCTGCTGGTGGCCGTTGGCTTGCGGCTCAGCTCTCAGCCTAGAATGGGCCGGCGTGACTGAGCTCCAGAGGGCAGTGAATGTCCCTGGGGCTCCTGTACTGTCCAGAGGAGGGTCCCGTGTTGTCCCAGACCTAGGGAGACAACCCTAATGGGTTGTCTTTCCACTGCCGGGAGGCCCCCATCTTAGAGCTTCCCCCAGCCCCCATGCCAGGAGGCCTGTGTCTCAGAGCTCCCACCCCGGGGACTCGCTCCCTGCCTGCGGCCCTCCTGCCTCCAGCAGACACTGTACCCTTGACTTTTCCCTTGACCTCTCCCTATGAAAGGTCACCTCGGCTGAGTGTTTTCTGGGGCCCCAAGCAGGCTCTCTCCATCTGCCCACCTCCCCTGTAACCCGATCCTGTCTCCCTGTGGTTTGGGGCATCTGCCCTCAGTCCAGAATGGCCCGGAAGCGCAGGGGGAGAGGGGAGGGGCCTGAGGGACAGGAAGGTGAGGCGGCAGGAGGGGTGCAGGAGGCTGGGGGCAGAGCTGGGGACCGAGAACGGTGGAGGGGGCGGACGGTGTCCTTCTGGGGAGCAGCGCTGTCCTCCTCCTCGGAAGGAAGCCTCTGCTGGGGTCGGGCTGGGGATGGGGACACAAGCCTCCATCAGCCTCTCTAGAAGCTGCGTCTAGAAGCTGGGGCACAGGGCCTGGACGGACATCGAGCCCTCCTCGGGGGGCCCTCCTGGGTCCCTTCAGGGCGCATGTGGCCCCGAGGAGAGCCAGGCCCAGGCCCCTCCTCACCACCGCCCCCTCTCAGCTCTCACTGCCCCGAGCCGGTGAGTAGCCCGGTCAGCTGGGCCACGCTCTCGGAGCAGATGCCCGCGAGCAGTCCTGGAGTTGGGGCTGCAGACGCACAGCCTCTTGTTGATGCACAGGGTCCCGCCGGCGGGCGGTCCGTAGGGAAGGTGATCTCAAGGCCGGGCCCTGGCAGCCGGGGCTCCGAGGCCCGGGGTCTCCTCCCGCCCCGCACCCAGTGCTGGGGGGCTGGAGGCCAGGGCAGGCTCTGCGAAGGGGCTAAGCGGAGGTGACGGACACGGCTGTGGGGCCCTGCGCTGTCCCGGCCGCGTGCCGGCGGCTTGGCCTGCGGCTTGTCTGTCCTGCCCTGAGACCCTGCCCAGCGCCGATACGAGGGAGGCCGGTCCTCTGAGGCCTGAGGGGCAGATCTTTCAAGTTATCATTTTGAGCCTATGAGGCAGTTTTACCCCAGGAACCTGTTTCTTGCCCGCCCCTGGCCCAGGTCCCGAATTCCAGGCGTTTCTCCTGGCTCCATGCTCCGGCTCTCCCACCCCCACTGCTCCTGCCTCCTTCCCAGGGCTGCCATCAAGCTGGCCGCCAGCACCGCCAAGTAGACCAGGGCGGCCGCCTCCCCGCTGCTCTGAACATGAGATTCCCTCCCTGGCAGCGGGAGGCCTGGCGTGCAGAGCACGTGCTATCAGCGGACCTGCGCCTCAGGTATGGGGGGGACCGGGCTTTTGCGCACCTCCTCCCCTTGGTGGCCCTGCAGCCCAGAGGGAAGGGAGGTGGGCTCTGCAGCCACGTGGGGGTGTGCCGTTGGGGGACCCGTGGAAGGCTGAGCAGGAGATGCCCTGGCAGGGGTCAGTTTGGGATGTCCCCTGCAGGAGGCTGGTGAGCAGGGAGGGGCCACCGCCCTGTCCTTTGCCCAGATGGCAGGGATACTGCCCCCCAGCCAGGGGCCAGGCCTCCTGGCCTCCTCACGGGCCTGAAGGGGAGAAGCTGGGTGTCTTGTACCACAGCTGACCAGGCGAGAGAAGGGCCTCTGGCAGGCCATGGAGCCAGAAGACAGTTGTGTGGGGATGGTAGTGGGGAGGGTGGGGAGAGTGGGAGGAGACCCCAGCTAGCCCCCAAGACCGCATGCCCCCCCCCCGCCTTCCTGTCTTATCCCGCGCATCCTTTCTTGTCGGGAGCCTCACAGCTGCTTCCACAGGGAACGGAGCAAGGAGAGGCCGGAGGGCCCCCGTGAGCAAGTGGGGTATGGGGTGGGGAGCAGGTTTTGGGCTGAGTGGCTGCTTGACTGTCCCCCCAGGCCAGGTCTCCGCCCCATGTCTGCTGGGCTCTGGTGTTTGGTTTTTCATCCATTCAGCCTGAAGGACGGTGATGCCTGCTGTGTGCGAGCGGAGAGCCTCCTGGCCCTGGGGGAGCGGAAAAAATGGAGAGGCCGGGCCACGAGCAGAAGGAGAGGGCGGCCTTCCCTCCGGTGCCCAGGAGGCGGGTCCATCCCGCGTGGGACGCTGCAGACAGTGACACAGGGAGACATAGGCATACACCTGCTCCCACTAGGACCACCACACGTGATACGGGACACCCGGTTAAACACGCGCTTCACACGACCCATGACTCGTTTCTCTAGTGTTTCGTGTTTGGAGCTTACTTACACTGAAAATGTTTCTGGGTCATCTGAAATTCAGAACATCAGATGCTTGTCATTTTGTGTGATACCTTTGGCAAGCCTGGCCCTTTTCTCTTCGGGAGAGCTGGGGAGACTGTGAGAGGGGCTTTCCCTCCCCTCCCCGACACGGCGGGGTCTGGTGCCTGTGTTCCACGCTTGTTCCCCCCAGGGCGATGGTCCACAATCGGACCTCGGAATCACCGTGACCGAACTCCGAGTGAGTTTTCCACCCGGTCTGGCCGAGCCTCTTCTCCCACGTCCTCTGGGGATCGAAGCCCTCTGAGGGCTTTGTCCCAGCTCTGGATCACCTGGCTTGACCGAGTGGTGAGTTGGTCCTTTTCATCCGCTGGACCAGAGAAGACTTGCATCTGGGGCCTACATGGCCTTGACTCCTGGCGCGTTTCGCTGTCACCTCTGCCAGCCAGCCTGGGGGTTTGTTGGTGCAGGTGTGTCCCTAGCTGTGTGACTGCGGGCCTGTGGCTGCCCCTCTCTGGTCCTGTTTCTGAGTCTGAGGGTTGGCCTGGATGATCACGGGACTTTCCCCTTCTCAGTGCATGGTGACATATGGCTGTGCTCTGTGTTGGACCGTGGCCTGGACCCCAAGACCCACGGCCCAGATCCGCCGTGGACAAGGGTTTGATCTAAGAAGCCAGTTACCCAAGGCCTTCATCCCTGGAGGGTGACTGTATTATTTACTTATTTATAAAAGATTTTTACTTATTTATTTGAGAGAGAGAGTGGAAGTGTGAGTGTGGTGAGGGTCAGAAGGACCAGTGACTCAGCACTGAGCAAGGACACCCCATCCCCCGGCGATGTGGGGCTGCATCCCAGGACCCCGGGATCATGACCTGAGCCGAAGGCAGACACGTCACCACCTGAGCCCCCCAGGCGCCCTAGGGAGGTTACAACCTAATCAGACCATGCAGGGGCCTCCCCATCTGCCCTGAACTCTGAAACTGCATGGGGGCTGCAGGTCTGGGGGGCTGGCGGGGCTGATCGTCCTGCAGGAGAAAGGCCCTCGCCCCTTGTGGGCAGCCCCAGGCCCTGCATGTCTGGAGGGCCAGTGGCACATCGCAGGAGGGGCTCAGGGAAGGACACAAGCTGGAGCAAGGAGGAGCCTCTGGTGTTGAAAACAACCTCACGGTTTTCAATCGTCCCATCGTGATGAGGGGTCAAGCTTCTCCAACTCGTCTGACAGTCGGACTTAGACACGACCGAGTAATAACTCTGGACAGCCGCCGTGTTCACGCCTGCCTCAGTGCGGCGGTAAGAAACTCTTCAGTGGCCGGAAATAACCATTTGAAGAGTCCTCACCACGGAGACCTGCGCAGATGGGGCGGCAATGACGCCCGCACGTCGGGAGCTGGCTGGCCCGGGGTGAGGCCGGGCACGGAGGGACGTGCTCTGAGCAAGGGGTTGTCATCCCACTTGCAGAAGACTGGCCCTGTGTCGGGGGGTCTCCTTGGGGCCCCCAGGTCTGGCAAGCATCCAGTACGCCCCAGAGTAGGGAGCAAAGCCGCGGGCCACAGGCTTGCTTTCTTTACTGGCCAGGGCCTTTGGGACACTCAGAGCAGATAGAGATGGACAGTCAGTCACGAGAGCATCACAGCATGTATGTGAGTCCCTGTCCAGCCCACGGGTGGTTGTACTGTTGTCCACGGGGACCCTGGGTCCTGGGGCCCTGGTGAATCAGAGCAAGCGGTAGACAGGCAGGAAGGGGCTGACTGGGAGCCACGGGCCCAGCCCTCGGGGCCCGACTCCCACTCTGGGGACATGTGTCCCCCCAGCTTACTGCCTGGACATGGTGTAACTCCCCATGCCCAGCGGTGGTCAGAAAGCAGGCGCCAGGTCCCAGGGCTGCGTGGACCTCTCAGCAGGGAGCAGGTGTCAGAAATCTGTTACGGAAACTTCGAGTTACTGACAGCGACGCAGAAGCCTTCTGTCTCCGAGATGGCTTTGTCTGTCCATCGCGTGGCTGTGTGCGTGGACCCCACGTGCCCCGGGGAGGGGGCCACAGCACAGAGGCCCGCGATGATCCTCTCTTTCCCCCTCAGCTGTTTACAGGTGGATTTTCTCACCGTGTCCTGTGGCTGGATGTCAGCCCTTGCCACGCGGACGGACGCCCCGCAAGGCGTCCCTCATGGTGGGCAGTGGTGCAGGGGCTTCCTGCAGCCCCCAGACTCTCTCTGTCCCTCCTCCGTGGCAGCCCCATCAGCGCGGGTCCCTGGGCGACCACGGGGAGGAAGACCCGCCCCTGCCAGCCCTGCACGGAGGTCTGGAGGAGGGGAGTGGCCGGTGGGATGGGCAGGACTCCCGGCTTCTTGGCCTCCGTAGGCAGCACGAGTCCAGCTCTCTGTGCGCCACTGCTTGGAGCTGCCGCCTCGTTCCGCCTCCTCAGGCTGGACCCTGGTCCAGGCCACCCTCGCCCCCTCACCCCCCTCCCTTCCCCAGCAAGTGGGTTCCTCACCCCTGGGGTCTTACCAGCCAGCCTTGTGGTTTCTGAACACCTGCTGGATGCCAAGCGGTGGGGAGTGGCCGGGTCCAGCAGGACGGCCGCCCGCGAGCCCCTTCACTGTACCTGCTCCTCCTGCCGACGGGGCAACGGGACAGCAGTGCCCGCGCCCACCTGCAGCAGGTCCGGCCTAGTGTTCGGGGAAGCTGCCCAGGGAAGGAGCTCGGACGGGGCGGGCGCGGGCTGGCTGCCATCTGTGCCTCCGTCTGCCCTCTGGGATCGCTGAGGCACCCCACAGGTTGAAACCCTGGGACGTCTCCTGCTACTGGAGCCCGTGGGACCCGCCCCACTCCCACTGTCTCGCGTGCGGCCGCTCCAGGGAGGTGCTGGGGGGCGGGGGTGCAGCGAACCAGCTGGATGGTATGGGGGGAGCTTGGCTGGTCCTGAGGGGCTGCCTCTGGTGCCGCCCCGGACCTGGGAAGGGGGTTCAGTCGCGGGGTTGAAGCCCGTGGGACCGGGGACAGGCTCCCGCAGCTCTCACGGTTCAGACCATGCTCCCTTCCCTGCCGAACTGGCCCCGGGCTCACGCGGATTCACCCTGGCTCTGTCTTCTTGGGGCAGACTGGCCTGCAGGCGTGTGTACCCCTGGGCCCGGCGGGGACAGACCAGGGGTGAGTGTGTGTGCCGGGCCAAGGCCAGCCGCCTGGGGAGTGGACCCAGCTTGGGTGTGCAGGCCGGGGCTTCCACACCCGTGACCACCGAGCCCCTCGCAGCGAGGATGGGCCTGGGACGGTCAGAGAGGGAGGGAAGCTGCGGTGGGCGGGGGTGGGGGGACCCTTTGGCTGTCCCCACGTCCCGTGCTCGCCATCGGAATTCTGAAGAGCCGGAGCTTCGGAGTGGTTGGAATTGGAGCCCAAGAGTGCCTGGAGGACAGACAGCGCGTCGTGTAGTGGCTTCTTGCAAAATTGTGCCCTGCTGTGTGGTCTCACCTACTTGAGGACATGGGGGGGGCCTATCCCGGTCTCCGGGCTGTGAGGGCCGCCAGGCTCTGCCCACCTGCTTCTCCTTCCCTCCCTGCTGCAGACTCATGCCGCCTTCCCTCCAGACCCCCGGTGCCTTGGCTCGCAGCTTCTCCCACTGCCCCTGCCCCTGCCCCGGGAGGGCGCCTGGATAGGGGTCCACCCTGACTTGCCTCCGCAGTGAGGACCGTGGGGCTGGTGGCCTGATGGTGCACGTTTAGACCCGCGAGCCACCCGGGGGTTGTATGACCTCGGGCAGGACGGGGACACACTGCGTCCAGAGGCTGAGCTCCCAGAGTGGGCCGGCGGGGGCCACAGGCAGGTGGACTGGGAGGAAAGGCTCTCTGTGGAGAGGCTGGCGCTGGGGGAGCGGCTGCTGTCCTGCCACCTGGGGCTTCGGACCTCGAGCTCCCCCTGCTCCGGCCTCTCCATTCAGCTGCGGAAGAGCACCTGGGACCTTCTAGCAGGGCCAGTGGGGCCCTCTCCACCCCTCCTGGCTGAGTCCCCGGATGGGGGTCTTTGCTGGCCATTCACCCCTCAATGACCTTGGGGGTGGCCCTTGGCTTTCTGCAGAGGGGAAACAGGCACGGCCACCTGCAACTCGAGTTGATCAGGGGCGTGACGTTAGAGGTGGACACAAGCGTCTGGCTCGGACCCGCTGCGTGCTGACCCCTCTCAGGCTGTGGCACTGAAAGATCGTCCCCCAGTGTTCACAGAAGTGACTTGCCCGGGCCCCTGTCTGTGGCCACAATCTCTGGACGCCTACGGTCAGCCTGCTTTGTTGCATCTTCTAGCCCTGGCCACACTGAGCGCCTCAGTTTACCCTCTGCCTCCCCGTCTCGTAGTCTTGCAGAGCCCTGGGTGGGGGCCAGTACCGGGCCCTGTCCTCCTGACCGGGTGTCTCTCCTGTCCCCTTTTACCCACACCCCACACCGTCCGGAAAGCAAATTCTCAGGTGAGAAGAGGAGAGATCAGATATTAATTCAATTTAGTCCAGGTTCTAATTGTCTGGAGAAACTTCTTATGCACTAACGTTAATGTATTTCCTCTCAGGGCTAGTTACGCTAATTCAAATCCGCTTTAAGTATTAAGACACTGATACTATGGATCAGATAATGGGACTGATCGAGGGAACCGGGGAGGGGGAACAGGGCAATATCTACAGCTGCCACTGCCTGTGACCTTGACCTTGGCTAGATGAGGGTCACAGTCTCACCTCTCCTCCACGCCCCTGAGCAGCTCAGACCATGCTGTCACCACTGCTGACCGAGGTTGGCTTCTGGGGTCCTGCTCACGGGCACTGCATGGCTGTGCCCCATAGACTATGGTCCCGCCCTTCACCCCCTCGCTCCCTAGTCTGGGAGCCCTGGGACCCTGTCATCCCCAGGGAGCCCTAACCTGTCCAGTCACCTGAGGGGCATGGATTAGGTTGCTGCCGCTCATACGGGACGACCTGGGGGGCTGGAAGCTCTTAGATCAATGTGGGGGATGCTGGAGGGGCCAGAGAGCGTGGCCGTGGCTGCCTGCACCATCTTCATCGCTGTCACCACAGTGCATCAGCCTGTCCTGTCTGCCATCTCCTCGCTGCGCTCAGAGGGCTGCGTCCCCTCTGCTTGGCTCCTGGCCTGGGGGCCCTCATACCGGGTCCTGCGAAGGTCGTTTTGGTGGGGCCATTGCTGTGGGGGCAGGTGTGGCCACCCTGATCCCGGTGTTTTGGGGTCTACACTGTGCCGGTCCCATCACATACAGGTCCTGGGCCTGATCTGGAGAAGGTTTGGGGTGCTGGTTCCCGCCCAGAGGAGCTCACCCCATGGGCTGGGTCTCCAGGCCAAGGCTATGAAGGCCAGGGGAGCTGTGAAGGCTCCCCCAGGCAATGACACTGCTTCTCGGTCTGTAGCTGCTGAGCCCAACCACCTAGCCTGTGGGCGCCCCGCACCAGAGGGCTTCATGCACCGCTTGGCCCTGGACCTCGATGCCGCGTGCCTCCTGGCTCACCTTCTCTGTCCTTCTCCTGATCCAGTTCCCTGGCTGCCGCTGCTTCCTACAAGCCCCACACCGTCTGCCCCCCTCCTCCCTTTGACCTGCTGTCTCCACCCCCTTGGCTGGCCAGGCAGCCTTGGTGACGTGGCTTTCTGGCTGGGGAGTCCGTGTGTTCTCCTAGGGGGTCTCTGCGTGGGAGCTGGATGCTGACCCTGTGTAGGGAGCGTTCTCAGGAGTCTCAACCTGTCCGACACTTCTGGGCCCTCTCCACCCAGCGCCGGCTTCCTGCCCGACCCCTGCTGTCCCAGTGGTTGTAAGTGTCTTGGTGACGGCTGCTGAGGTCCCGCCCGATCCCTCGGTGTTCCTGAGAGCCAGAGCAGATCCTGGCACAGATCACACCCAAGGGGGTGGGGAGGGATGCTCTCTCAGCCTGCAGAGCTGGGGAGCCACGGTGCCATCCCTGGGAGGTCCAGCGGACCTTGGTCACTCACTCCTGCGTCCTGTGGGACGGGTTCTTCCCATGAGGTCCTGGGTCTTGATTGCAGTGCCTGAACCTCACGGAGGGCTGGCTTGGGTCCTTGGTCCCCCTGGTGGTTTGAGGACAGCCCCTACAGTCCCAGGGCCCTGACCTTTCCTCCAGCACATTCTCCCAGGGCTGAGGAAGGGGGTGTCTAGCACCCTCTACAGAACAGAGGCCTTGCGGTCTCTGGTTTAGGGGGCCGCGCCCAAAGACTTGTTGCTTCTGTCCATCCCCCTCATCTAGGGCGGGGAGGCTGCCCCGGGGGCTGTGGCGGGCCGGAGCCTCCTGTGGGCTGGCCTCTTGCCTCCAGCTGGGCGAGGTTGCTGAGGGGAGCTGTGCCGGGAGGTGGGGTGTGAGCACGGCAGGAGGTAAGTCCTGCCCAGCCCAGGGGACACATCAGACACATGAATTGATCCCGGTGAGTTCTGCAAGAGGCACAGTGGGGAGAGCAGCTTCACCAGGCCCCGGGGCAGCTCTGTGGCTCTGGGTCTGCCGGTCACCTCTTTTGGCCTCAGTGGCCTCGTGTGCCAAGGTGGGCTGGGGCATGAGCTACTCGTGGGGTGGGCCTGGGCTCTGGAGCCCTCGACGCTGAATCCCACCCACGGGCAGGACGTGTCATCCTCCGTCTGGGGCCTCCTGCTGCATCCAGGGCAGGCTGAGTCTTCCGTGTGGGGGTGGCTGGAATGGTGCCCCCCGTTTGCCAGCAGCTGTGACTCATCAGGTGTTGACAGGGAGAGTCATCAGGGGAGGCGAGGGATGGCTTCCAGGATCCGGGACTCTGGCCCAGAGCAAGGCTGACTGACAGCACGTCCTGGGGGCCCCGGGTTCCGGCACCGCGGTGCCGCGGTGTATACTCTCTGCCCTCGTGACCCCTCCCCTAAGGCCCTAGCCCAGGCTGCTCTGGAGAATCCCAGGCTGGGGAGACTGTCCGGTCTTAGCAGCCCATTGAACAGATGCACAGGATGAGGACTAGGGCACCACGCATGGGGCCCCCCACATGCACCACATGGGGAAGATCGCAGACGTTTACCTGTCTGCTCCCTACTGCCTCGTTGGGTGAGGAGCGCTGTCCAGGCTCACCTACTTCTGCCCACAAGCTGGGGTGGGCAGGGGAAGAAGACAAAGTCCAGGTCTTTTCCACTGGCCCGTGGGTCAAATCGCAGTGTGGGGTTGGAGAAGTGCAGACCGTGATCTGGATGGAGCGACACAGGAGGCACTCCGGGGAGGGGGTGTGGTGCGGAGACCTTCACTGCTTTGAAGAATGATGCGACCCCTTCTTATTTTCTGCATCCCCTCCCAACCCCACTTTCTCATGTGCATGATGGGCAGTCAAGCAAGTTGTGATTAATGTCTTTTTCAGTTAGAACTGTGGAGTAGGCTAGGTGAGTCAGAACTAGGAATGTGTGGGCATACTCTGAGCCCGGGTTCTTGGGTGGGTGGGCCTGAGAGAGGATGGACACGTGGGTGGATGGGTGGGTAGATGGACGGATGGACAGGTGGGTGGATGGGAGGGTACACGGACAGATGGATGGTTAGGTAGGTGGATGGGAGAGTAGAAGGATGGATTGTCAGGTGGGTGGATGGGAGGGTAGGTAGATGGACGGATAGGTGGGTGGATGGGAGGGTAGATGGACAGACGGACAGGTGGGTGGATAGGAGGATAGATGGATGGATGTACAGGTGTGTAGATGGGAGTGTAAAAGGATGGATGGACAGGTGGGTGGATGGGAGGGTAGACAGACGGACGTACAGGTGGGTGGATGGGAGGGTAGAAGGATGGATGGACAGGTAGGTGGATGGGAGGGTAGAAGGATGGACGGGCAGGTGGGTGAATGAGAGGGTAGACGGATGGACAGGTGTGTGGATGGGAGGGTAGACGGATGGATAGACAGGTGAATGGATGGGATGATAGATGGATGTGTGAGTGGGCACGTAGATGGATACATGGGCAGGGGGGAGGATAGATGTATACATTGGTGGGGGATCAGATGGATAGGTTTGTGGGAGGGTGGTTCGGTGGGTGGGTGGGTTAATGGACAGACGGTGGATGGATAGATAACTGGGTGGGGTTGCGTAGGTAGATGTGTTGGTGGAGGTTGGATGACTGGACCGAAGGAAGGACATATGGAGGGATGAATAAAGGGGTAGGTGCACAGAAGGGAGTGTTGTTGGATGAGTGGATTTTGGGTGAACGGATGGATGATGTCTGTGGCTTTTGCAGTGCTGAAACCTTAGGCTTTCTCTCTTATCAAAAATTAAACACTTGAAGGGTCAAATGCATGGCAAAACTTCGGGCCGACAGCTAGAAGCCCAGGGCTTAATTATCACCCTTTCACTGTGTGACCTTGGGCAAGTCACTTACCCTTTCTGATCAGCTCCCTGTCTGCAAAGTGGAGGGTTTGGAACCATTGGTCCCTAGGTTTCCATGCCTTGGCAGAGTTCTAGGAGTGTCCTGCCTCCTCCACACTCCGTCCCTCTTCCCACCCTCCCTCCCGGGCAGAGGTCCACTTCCCTCTCCCTCCTGCACACCTCAGACTCCGAGGCCCTCCCAGAGGCTGGCAGCTTGGCAGGTCTGTGGTGAAGCCCCGCTGTGATGCCTTCTGGAGCGGGGCCTCTCCGTGCTGGCTCCCTGGCCAGATTTGGACAGGTGCCCAGCCGGTTTGGAAGCTGTCATTTAAATACCGCAGGAGGCTGTCTGTCGGCCTGACCTTTTCGGCTGAGGACACAGCCCCCCTCCAGGGCCCCAGACAGCTGCCATCTGGCCACAGTGGTCAGTGGTGGCTCATATTAATATTATTATCGTGATTTTAGTAAAACTGAAAAGTGTCCACACCCACCTGGATACACTGTAGGTGCTGCTCTCACCCCGACACCTGCCCTTTCTCCCCACCGCCCTGCGGTCGCTCTAGCAATCACAAGGATGCTGCCACGCGGCAGGCTGCCAATGGGACCGGTTGGAACAAGAGGCAGAGGCAGGCGTCTTCTCCCCAATTAGAGGAGAGCGGCCACACCCACGCCATGGCTGAGGGGCTGCGGGCTTCCGGGCATGTGCATCCGTGTGCTTTGGAGCAGATTTGAGTCCTCAGTGTTAATAGCTTGGGTTTGGGGTCTGCCTGCTAGGACCCCCTCCCCAGCTCTGCTTCCTGCCAGTTGGGTGACCTTGGGCCTCAGTTTTCCCATGTATAAAATGGGGACAGTACGGCCCATTCCTAGGTGGTTATGAGGATAAAAAGAAGGGAAGGGCCATTGTAGCTCCTGGCCTGGTCCCACTCACTGTGAGGCTTTTGTCATTTCCTGGCAGCCCCATCCTCCGGGTGGGGCCTGGAGATGCCACCAGCCGTGTCCCCCTGCCCCTGGCCTGCTCACCTCCCTGGAGCCCAGGGCACAGTGTGGACTGGCACGGGTCCAGAGACACGTGTGTCTGATGGGAGGAGTCGTGGGGCAGAGACCCCAGGCTGAGCCTGGCTGCCGAGTCCCGGGCATTCCATTTCCCATTTGATAAGAAGGTGCGGGCGGGTCTGTGCCGTCTGTGTTTCTTAGGTCCCTTCGCAGGACTCCCCCGTCACTCCTGCTTGAGAGTGGGGAAGGGGTCAGAGCTGCAACGGCAGCAGGGGGTGACATCTCGCTGGCTCTCCCCCTGGCAGATGCGTGGCTGGATGCGTGACACCTCCGAGGGGTAGTGGCTGGGGTCACCAAGCCACACAGGCCGTGGCTGAGCCTTGTCAGAGGCCACGGGCTACCCCCACCGCTCCCCCTCCTCCTGCTGGATGCTGAACGCCGTCTGCCCCTACCATGAAGTCACGTTCCTTTCTTGTCTGTAATAAACTTTCCCACTATGTCTAAAATAGAAGGGGAGTGGCCCAGGCAGATGCCGCAGCCAGGACCGGGGAGCCGGCCCCCGATAGGTGCTGGGATGAGGCTGGTTCCTAAGAAGCGACCATGGCCGGGATGTGTGGGTTTAGAGGTCTGTCGGGAGCAGAGAGCCCGTGAGGCCGGGTAGGGTTCTTGGGGAGCCAAGAGCCCCCCAGGAGCCTGGCTGCTCTGGAAGACGAGTCTACGTGAGTTCCTGCGCTTAGGAAACCAACCCCACCAGCCTGTGCACTGGGGATGGGTCCACGCCTTTGCTTTTATGGCTTTTACCCCTGAGGAAATGTGACAGGCTAGGCCAGCCTTGGCATAGTTGAGGAGGGAACTGGGGTTGCCCAGGGGTGGTCTGCACGCGCCAGCATGCAGCCCAGGTGGGCTGCGTGGAGGAGGCAGCAAGGACAGGAAGCAGAATGGCACAGCTGCTGAGCATCTCAGGGCTTAAGGCCCTTTCTTGGCAAGGCTGCTGAGGCCCAGGGGAGAGCAGGCCTTGCCCCTGGGGATCCCCTACCCCATGTGGTCAGTGGGCAGATGACCCTGAGGCTGCGGCCACCCTTTGCTGGCTCCTGGGGTCCCAGGGAAACTCCATACCCTCTCTGGGCCTTGGGCCTGGCCTGAAGACCCCCTGGGCCTGTGCAGGGAATTTCTGGGCTCACCAAGCACCCCTCGCCCCCGTATGTGCCTGGCTGGCCTCATTGTAGGGTAGACCCCGCTCTGGGTGGCCTGGCTCCTGGACAGCCTCTGGGTGGCAGTGGTGGCCTGGCCACTTCCCTGTGGCGGCTTAGCCTCAGGCTCCTGCTCTTCAGGCCCCTCTTGCCGCTGTGGGGACTGTTTCTGGGGTCGTGCTGCCTCCCGGCCGGGGGCCACAGGAAGGGGCAGCTGCCGCACACCTCGCCGTTTGCCAGAGTTCTTTGCATCCGAGGAGCGACACACCCTGTCCCATGAGCAGCTCTGTCCATGGCGACTCAGTGCTTAGCCCCCCACGCCTGACCGGGCTCGCCGGGCACCCACACCCTGGTTCTCATGTGCTTCCTCCGGCCCCTGGCTCCGAACATCACCACTGGCACCCAAGCCATGCTCCAAGAACCAGAGGGGCTTGGGGAATATTCTTTGACATCCATGCCATGTGTGCCTGCAACCTTGGCTTGAATGCCTCCCACGATGGTAGGCTCACTCTTTTTGCTCCCTGGAGCTCACTCCATATGGGGATGGTCCTGCCTTGGTTGCTGAACAAAGTGGCTACAGATTCTCATGCTGACCCCCTTCCGGATCGGACTGGGAGCCTGCAAAGGGCGAGGAGACACACACTTTCCCTTTTTCCTTGCTTCCCATTGTGAGAATTCCCCCAAGACCAAACCATTCTTTCCCCAACAGGACCTGCCCTTTGGGGACAGTGACCTGCCCTGGCTGGTGGGGGTTGTAGTCTGGCAAAGGGACACCCCAGCTCCCGGGGGCAGTGCGGGGGACTGCAGCCGTCAAGAGGGCCCGCCAAGGAGCATAGGTCTGGCAGCAGAAGGGTGGCCTTCCCATCTGGAGGCCAGGAAAGACCTCATGGAAAATGACCGTTATGGGGACATGATAGGAGTGTCACAGGTGTCTAGAACAGTGTGGGCAAAGGCCCTGGGGCAGGAAGGAGGTGAGAGGCTTTAGAACTGGAAGCTTTCCCTTATGGCTCAGAGGCTGAGCCCATGAGATCAGACCACGGGTTTAAGGGCACATTCAGGAGTTCAGACTTCGTCCCGAGTGCACAGGAAGCCACTGTGGGGTTTTGGAGCTACTATGGCTGCCCAGAGTCCCCCTTTCTCTTGGGGATCTGCCCCCTCCCTGACCTGGACTGTGGTTCTGTTGTGTTTCCAGGCTTTGATAGTGTTGCGGGTTTGGCCACAGAAGAGCTTCGGGGAGAATGGCCGGAAGAGGGAGGGAAATGCCTGGGACGTCTCCTTGCTGCTGTTTGCTGTTCCGGGTGGGGTCTCCTCCGGCTCCAGGGCCCACAGGATGCCCCACCAATGCCCAGTTTCTGTAGGCGACCCCAGTGTGTGGTGTGGTCTGCACCTGTGATCTGAGAATTCCACATCCCCGCTCCTGCTTAGCGAGGGGACCCTGTCCTGCTGCTGCTGGTCCCTGGTGGTCGCCGTGTCCCCCACTTGGCAGTCAGTGTCTCGGCTCTTCCACCCCTGCGTGAACGCGTCTTAGCATGAAGACCCTCCAGCTGGAAAGCCTGGCGTGTTTCCTGGGTCCTGACTGGACCCCGTCTGGCACCCACTTTTGTCTTCGGCGGGTTTGGGCTGGGCTCCTGTCACTCGCGGCTGGAGGCATCCCGTGCGTGCTGGGGTTTGTGAAGATGGCGGAGGGCGGTAGCTGGCGGAGGGAGGGGCTGTGGGGGAAACGCTCCCGTCGAGGAAGGCCGCGTGGTGAGGACGCCGGGAGCAAAGGCGCTTCCTGCATTCAGGCGGCGCCGGGGCTCATCCCAGAGTCTAAGACTAAGGGTCTGGCGGAGGCCTCACAGCGCACGGGCACAGTCGGGAGCCCCCTGGCCGCCAGGTGCGCAGTCGTTGAAAATTTCGGCCCGACCGCCTGCCGTCTGGGGAGGCGCAGAGGCCGCCACGTAGCTGTTGTGCCTGGCTGGGTCCACGTTTGTCCCTGTATGTGCCTTTGAGTTCTCCCGACACCCACTTTCCCGCTGGCCTCCACCCCGCCGCAGCCCGGCACAGCTCATGGGTCCAGGCTCTGTCGGGCGGGGCATGCAGCCTGATGAAGGAGGGTGACAGTCTCCCCTGGGGCCGTGGGAGGGATGGAAGCATCTTCCTATCTATCTCCTGCCACGGACCAACCGCCCTGAAACCGGGCGGCCCAAGCGGCAGGGACTTGTTATTTCTTAGTCTTCTTGGGTCAGCTGGGTTTTCTTCTGCTCCCTGTGAGCTCACCTGGGGTCACGGCGGTGGGGCCGGGGGGACCTTCAATCATCAGGGACATCAGCTCGGGCTGGAATGTCCCTGATGGCCTCACCCACGCGAGTGTGGGGCTGGTGAGCTCAGGCGGACTCCCTGCCACGTGGCTGACCTCTCTTCTGGGGGCTCTCATGGAGCGGTGGTCAGGGCAGCTGCCTTGTGTGGGGCTGGGGGCCTGGAGGCTGACGGGAGAGTGGCCGTCCTCTTGAAGCCTGGGCTCGGCGCTCACGTGAGGCCTCACCCCTGCCGCATTCTCTGGGTCAAAGTGGGTCTCGGCCAGCCCAGATTCAAGAGGTGGGGTGGTCATGATCCCCCAGCCTCCCGCAGGGTCACAGACCACACAGTGGGCGTGCGGTCGGGGGAGGGGACGGTGGCAGAAGATATCGCAGACATCCTCGTTCACTCATTCAATACGTACTTTTGGAGTGACCACTGTGGGTCACGCCCTAGGCAAGAAGCCCCTGCCTTTGTAGAGCCAGAGTTCTGGTTGACCGGAAGAGCCAGAAACCATGTGTAATCCTGAGTGTTTGAGGAAGCATCAGGGTCTGAGAGAGGAGCGCCAGGAGGCGTGGTCTGGGAGGGCTGCCTGGAGGAGGAGACAAGGAGGCAGAGACTTAAAAGAGGGAACAGGGCCAGCGCCCTGTGAAGAGTACAGGGAAAAGCATTCCGGGCAGGGGAATAGCGTGCGGGAAGGCTGTGAGGCCCCAGACATGGGTGAGTTTGCTGCGGGTAGTGAGAGAAGGGAGCTGGTGCTGCTTGGAGGTCATGGAAGGTCACTGGTCACGTCGGAAAATGTTTCCAGAGGCGAGTTTGTGTGCACTGGATTTCTTTCCATGGAACTGGTCCAAGCAAGTTGAGTATTTCTCTGGGGACAGGGCCTTGTCTGGCCTCTACCTGAGGTGGGCAGAGCTTGGCCCCCACCCCACATAGGGACCAGTCAGAACCACAGGAGATGGTGGGGTGCTCCATCAGGGCTCAGGGTCAGGACGGCTGCAGGGGTGGAACCTAGGGAGCAGGGCCGCGTCCCTACACCCTGCCTGAGCTCCTGCAGCCAGCACATGTCCCCCACGGCGGTGACTCCAGCCGCGGGCTGCTCTGAGGGCCACGGGCAGGGAAGACCCTTGAGGATGGCCAGCGGGGCAGCAGCGTGTCCAGGCCAGGGTGCACCCTCAGCATGACCTGGTCTCCCCGGTGTGCGGGACATGCCCTGAGCGCCATCTGACAGCGCACCTGTTGCCCGGGTGGGCCGTGCACTGCCCCAGGCCAGACTCTCCCCAGGGCTGTGTCGCTGCCATCAGACCGGGTTCCTCCCGAGGGTGGACCCCTGTCTTCCCCTCCTAGCAGAGGTGTCTGAGGGAAAAGCCAAGGCTCTACTCCAACTTTTCAGCCACGTGGGGGCTGGGGCCCTCGTCTCTGTCCAACCTGGGGTTGAGATGCTGTTTCTAGAATAAGTACCCCGTCCCCCACCTCCTGTTTTTCAACCTTTCCATCTCATGTGAGTTCATCCGCTGCCTGCCGCTGGTCTCTCTGCTTGATTAGAGAGGTCATTTCTAAGCTTGAAAAACCCAAGTTGAGGGAAGAAGAAAAAAAACCGAAGAGAGAGAGAGGAAGAGGGACAGCCGTCCTGAGGGAAGATTCCTTATCTCCTGGCCGCAGTCTGTGCGTCCGTGTGTGCTTAATAACCCAGCAGATCTTGTCTTTGCAGAAGATCATGCAGCCTTGCAGGCCGGCAAAGCCCTTGGTGGTGGGACTTCTCTCCCGCATGGCCCCCGTCCTTCTCAGGCTTCAGCCCTGGGGCCGTGGGGCTGGCTGGCATGGAGGGAGGTGGGACCTTGTTCCCTGATGGCCCATGCATGGCCAGGCACCATTCCAGGCACTGGGCATGCACGGCACATGCCAGGCTCCCAGCAGCTCTGCAGGCAGGCCTAATGGACCCATTTTACAGATAGGAAAGCAGGCCAGGGAGACGGAGTATCCAAGATGGAGCATGAGGCCTCTTTCAAAGGACGGAGACTCAGACGCACAGCCCAGGCTAAGCTTTCACTTTTCTCTGGACTCAGCTTCTCCACCTATATGGTGATGAGCAGGTAGGGTTAGACCATCTCCAGGATTCAGGGGCCCAGTCTGAGTGCACAGGGAGCCAAGGCACCAGGCCCAGCGCATCATGGCTGTGGGATGAGTGGCTTCGGACGGAAAGGGTGGGGTGTGGTGTTCGTCTGGGCCCCGCTGCTGCAGTGAGCCACTGTCGCACTTTTGATGAGCTCTTTCGGTCTCCTGCTCACTCAGGCAAGTTCCTGAGTCTCTCTGAGCCTTACCTTCCTCATCCGTGAAGGGGGGGGGGGACAATGGAAGACTGTCGTGTGGCTTTGCCAGGGTCAGCCCAGGCTGCGTGCCAGAGTCCGGGAACCAGAGAGCTACCCCTCGCTCCGTTCCAGCCGGAGTTCAACCCAGAGCGGATTCCTTGCTATTTTGACTTGCTTTCTGCTCGGGAGACTGCTTTCCGAGCTGTGGTCCTCTGTGCTCCCCTCCGCTCGCCGCCATCACCGCTCGCTGTCTGGACCTGGAGTACAGAGGGAGGAGGAAGGCCTGGGGAGGCCCTACAGAAGTGAAACCCAGGCTGGAAGCCTGCCCACGAAGATGGGCTGGCAAAGAGCGGTTTTTAGCCCAAAGCTGAGAGCAAGGAAGGGGATTTTGCCATGGCCTGAGGCTCTGGAGAGCTGCGGCGAGGAGAGTGGGCACAATTCCGTCTCCAGGGGCCATGGTACCTGACCACAGGTGCACTGTGTCCATGCAGGGGGTGGGATGTGTGCGGAAGGGGAAGACGCCCCCTCTGAGAGCCCGAGGACCAACACGTCCAAGCAGGTGCCTCTTAGCACCAAGGACAGCGGCACCTCCAGGCTGCTCCAAGCCCCTAAATCCACCGCAAGCCGACTTCTGGAAGGTTTTGCGCTGCTCCCAGGGCCCTCAGGCCGCATGGAGAGGACAGCTGGACAAGAGCAGCTGGAGGAGGTAGAGTTGTGGCAGGAAGCACCCGATCCCACGGGGGACGATAGAGGGACAGTCCTCAGAGACTGGAGACCCCTCATGGAGGGTGAGCTCTGGCAGCTGGAAGGTGTCCTCGTCCTCCTCCCTCGGAGCAGCTGGATGGCCAGCTCTGGGTGGGTGCTGGGCCAGAAGTCCGCCACAGCCCTCCAAGGGCATCCAACCTGTGGCAGCCGCCCACAAGGTAAGATAAGCCCAGACTCGCTCATGGCAGCTGTGGACCAATGGTGCCAGCCGTCCTGGGGTTGGAGGACGACCCATTTCTGTATGGTTTTTAACCAGAGGTGAGAAGAGGAAAGCCCCTGTGGTCTCGGGCCTCCACGTCAGTGGACGTCCTCCTTCCTGCTGGCCACCTCTGGTCTGCGGACACTTAGTGCCAGCAACGTGATAGTCCGGGGCCTGTGGGCGGGGACCTCATTCATTCCAGCTGAAGTGCTGCTGGCCACGCCTGTGACCTGCACGCTGAGGGGCCCAGACTGCAGAGCCTGATGCCCGCAAGGCCCGATGTGCGCAGGCTTCACTGGGGTGCAGCCCAGGGCACCCCGAGTGAGAGGAAGTGGAGGAGGGGCGTGTGAGCCCGGAAGCTGCTGGTCCCCAACAGAGGCCGGAAAGAGACCTAGCACGAGTCAGAGCAGGGGTCCCAGGGGCAAGGTGCCAAAAGGCACCTTATTGCTCTTTCCTACCCGACCTCTTGCTGGTCGAGTGATCCCCCAACTCCCACCCCACCCCTCAGGGCAGCCTCAGGGGAAGATTCCAGAGCCCCTGGTGAGGCTTCCTGGAGTCCAGAGGGATGGGGGAGCCAGTATGGGGTGTATGGTGGGCTCTGCTGTCATTGGTGATGGTGGTTGTGCCACAGCCTGGACCTTGCCCCTGGCCAAGCAGAGAGGGACAGTCGTTAGGGGATGGGGGCCACAGGGGCTGCTGGGCAGTGGCGAGCCCAGGGCTGGCAGGATGCATGAATCAGGGAGGCGAGGGGCTAGGTCCAGCCCAGTGCCAGCAGTCGGAGCCTGTGTGAGCAGTGGGGCTTGGCAGAGGAGGGCATCCTCGGTTCTGTTGGAGGGAGGAACAAGGGGGGCTTTGTGGAGGCAGTGGTGTTGTCTAGCCTTGGCCCCAGACTCACTTGCTGCCTGGTGTGGAAGGGTTAGTGGGCCCAGGGCTACACTCAGGGACGACACGTGCAGACTGTCCTTAGTGGACCGGGTGTGGGGGGCGGGGGACTCTGGGAAGGTGCTGGGCCATCTGCGCCACAGGGCTGGCTTCCGAGCCGGCAGGACTAGCCCAGCGTCCTGAAAGTCCTTCAGCTGCAGGGAGTAGAGGGGACAGACCTGGGGCTGCTCCTGTTGGCCTCACTCCCTTGCCTTCTCCTGCTTCCTCCGCGGATGGCCCGAGTGTTCTGGAGTTTTCCTCTGATTGCTGCCTGGGGTCCTGAGCATTTCTCCTCCCTCGCCTCACCCCTCACCCTCACTGATGTCCTCCGTATTGACGCTTCGTCTCTGCCGTAGGATCGAGGGGGAAGGGAGGTTCAGAGCAGCGGGACATCTGGCCCAGGCCGGCCAGCTGATCCCACTGCTGCTGACCAGCCTGCCACGTCTCTCGACCATGGAAATCCCGCCATGCTTCCCTCCAAGGCCTCCCCACAACCACTTTATCAAAAATTGTTGTGAATGTTTGTAGATAGTGTTATAACAGCTAGAATCGTTATGGAAAGTCCCCCTAGACTATGGAAAGTCCCCCTAGACTGAGGTACAGGGAACTTGCGATAAGCCTCACCGGGCCACCCCCATGTTCCCCGGGATCGCCTGTGCCAGGACCCCCGCGGCGCCACTTGACTGCTTAACGGCAAATCCCACACTTCGTTTCATTTTATCTCCATCTAGTTCAATATGTGCCTGCAAAACAGAAGATTATTTAAAAAAAAACCAACAAACCCGCAAAATACCAAAACAAAATCCTACACAACCACGACATCATCATCACCCCCAAAATAGCAACAATTGCTTAATATTCAATATCCAGCAGTGGGCACAATTCCTTGTCTCAGGCTTTTCTTTTTAAAGCCTATTGGATTCGGGATCCAAATACAGGCGAAATACTGCATCCTCTGACATTAAGATTTCTGTCCATCTATGGACGTCCTTTCCTCTCCCTCTGTCTTTTCTCCTTCTTAGCGTGGCCGCTGGAGGAAATGGCTGTCTGGCTGCGGGAGTCACGTCCTGTGGGACAAGGCTCGGAGCCCTAGGCCGTGGCTCTGGGACCCGGGTCTGGGTTCGGTGGGACCCCTCCGGAGGTGGTGGTGCCTCTCGCAGCAGTTGCCGGCCGAGTCTGGTGTCTTTGGGGACGTAGGTGACAGGGGCATTCAAAACTACCTCGGCCAATTCACTGGGTGTGACAGCAACGCAGTTTCACTTTTTTTTTTTTTAAAGATTTTATTTATTTGACAGACAGAGATCACAAGCAGGCAGAGAGGCAGGCAGAGAGAGAGAGGGGGAAGCAGGCTCCCTGCAGAGCAGAGCGCCCGATGCGGGGCTCGATCCCAGGACCCTGGGATCATGACCTGAGCTGAAGGCAGAGGCTTAACCCTCTGAGCCACCCAGGCGTCCCAGTTTCACTTTTCCACAAAGGAAAATTTTACTGAAACTCCAAAGTGGAGGGCTCACCTCCCCTCCTCACTTAGCATTTCAGAGGCACTCAGACCCGCAGGGTCCTTCCAGACCTTTCCCTGGGCCCCGGCAAACCTGACCCACGTGTATGCAACCAACGCTGCGCTTTTCTTTACAAAACAAATCGGATCGTATTCGACGCATTGATCTGTAGCACGCTACAGTCACGGAAAGTCATAAATTACGGACTTTCTCGTGTCACCACGCACGGAGTTGCTCGTTTTTCATCTACGAATGCTTCAGAGTGCATCTCTGAGAGATGAGGGCTTTTAAACACTGCCAGCCCTGACGTCATTCTCCCAGCTGACGAGAAGAACAGTAATTTCTTCCTATCAGTCACTGTCCAGAGTTCAAATTTCCCCGATTAAACCATAAATGTGTTGTTAGCGATTTTTATTCCAATTATTTTCCAAAATAAGGTGCAACCGGGCCCCTGACGGTTCTCCTGGATCTCCACCCCTCCACCTCGCTCTCTCTTTTCTGCAACATTTATTTGTCCCAACCAGGTCTTCTGTCCTTTGGAGCCTCCCAGCCTGGCCTTCACCGACATCCCTGTCGTTCACCTGACCTGTGTCGTGCAAGCTGTGGTCAGCATCTGGGCATTGGTCCACCGGGAGGGACCAGCTCTGCCCGTCTGCTCCTGGCAATTCCTCGGGGTCCCAGAGCGCGGTCACAGAATCCTGCCATTCCGTCTGCTCTGGTGGCTGGCGCGCCTCTCCCCGAAGAAGCATCCACTTGCCCACTGCTGGTGACGGCGACGGACAGCCTGAGATGATGGACAGTCAGGACACGTTTGCTTGTCTCCCTTTGTTTACAAGGTTTCAAGATGACGGGCTGGTTTTCTCTGTATCCGATGACTGCCGGAGAGTTTCCCCATCCATTTCGAACTCGGGAATTCGGGCATATTTGGTATATTTCCATTTGTTGCAGGTGAGGTCTGTATTTATTTAATGATGGTCTCTGACTTCTTCCTTGCTGCCTGGCCTGCGCTGTTCCCTGCTCCCTTCCCACCCCGGCCTTGCCACCCCTGCGGGGCCCTGCCTCCTTCGGATGTGACGTGGTCCTGAGGATGGAAAGCTCTGGGCTCCTGGATGGAGCCTTTCCTAGATAGGCCAGGAGATTCTCTTTTTGAAGATTAAAAAACTGAGTCAAGTGTGGGCTTACATGGTTTTATTCAATTTCTTGACTTTTCTTTTGAGCCTCCTTTTTCTCCCACTGACAACTTGGTTCCTAGTGGCATAAAATAATTTCGTATTTATTTTGTCCGTATAGAAACGTGGCTTCAGAATGACACTGCCCACATCATGAGCAGCAACGGGACTGCGGACAGTCATTCGACGCCGTTCTTCCCGCGGCCCGGTCGGCTCTTATGGTACAGCCCTCGGGAACTTAGAATAAAATCACTGTTGGAAACTCACTTCAAATGACTCTTTCCCATATTGCCAAGCTGCCGATTCGATACACTGTTAGGGTCTTAGATTTTGTTATTTTTTAGAGACTGTTTTTGTTGCATGATTACCCAGAACGTGGGCGTGGCGCGTTTCAGAACTTCCAGCTTCCACCCCTGCGGCTCAGCCCAGGCTCACCAGGTTCGGTTTCCTTCTTTAGGTACAGCTCTCTTCTCCTCAGGCTTTTTCTCTCAACTTCCATTGTTTCTCAAATATACGCAAATGACTGTGCACATTCATGTCTCCCTGGTGCTCGGAGAAATGGCCGTGCACTGTCCGCACGCTTTCTCACCCTCTTCCCCCTCTGATGACACATCCTGGCACTCACCCACACCCAGAGGGCCGGCGTGTCACACCCCTCTGTCCGCAGTGCCTGGCGGGTTTGGGTATCACGGCTGGGGTGATGTGTTTGTCAGGTGGGTGGATAGAGGCTGTTACGGAGGTGCTTGGAGCACTGGGGAGGGAGTCTGGAAGCATGCCTGGGAGAGTCAGGAAGGCTGGAGAACCGGCGGAGGGTGAGTGGGCTGGGGTCCTTATGCGGGCAGTGAAGCGGGGCATCTCGGGTCTGAGCAGGACAGCTCAGGGATCTGGGCGGTTGCAGCTCTTCAGCTCCTGGCACAGTGGGAAGGTAGAGCACTGCAGCTGGTGTGCAAGACTTGTGTACCACTGAGAACCCGTGCTCTGTGGGGGACGGGGTCACCCAAGCGGGTGGAGCTCACAGAGGGACCCCTCCTCTGCGTTCCGCAGCCTTCTGCCTCCACCCCTTTAACGTAGCTTGAAACAGTCTGTGTTTGCTTTACTTCAGAATATAATTGATAGGGGGCCTCTGTCTCCCTGCTCGGAGGGCAGCCCCTCGAAGGTCTGGGCCCCTCTCAGCACCAGGGCGAGGGCACGCTTCTCAGAGTCTGACCCTGGCTCCGGATTTGGATTTTGCCACTTTCTCCGTCTGTGGAATGAGCACATGCGCTGCAAGTTCCTGGGACCAGAGGGCGAGTTGAGACAGTGGCCCCAAGGAGGGAGGAGTGGGGGGCCAGGCGGTGAACGAGTGTCTCTGTGAGGAGTTTGTACCAGCTTCCCACAGCTGCCATAACCAAGTACCACACACCGGGGCTTCACCCACGGAAGTTTATGCCTGCCCAGTCTGGAGGCTGCAAGTCAGAAATAGAGGCGTCACAGGGCCGTGTTCCCTCCTAAGGCTCTGGGGGGGCTCCTTCCAGCCTCCTCTGCTTGGTATCAGCTGGCAAGTCTTCCCAGCCTTGCCCCTGACTTATCGTTCTAGCCGCACCTACTGTCACCCCCCACCTTCTTGCTATCTAGAACTCAGTGTTTATCACCAGTGCTGGGAGATACCAGGCCCATCCCATGCCTTATAACTGGGCAACTCCTATGCATCCTGCAAAGCCCCGAACAATCGATAACTCCTCTTCCAGCCTCCTTTGACCCTTGCCTGGCTCAGCAAGATTAATCATGGTCCCCAGAGCACAGTCTCTGAATCAGACTGCAGCTTGCATCCCTTAGCAGCTGTGTGGCCGCAGAACCTTGCTTATATGTAAAAGGGGGAAGATACTTGCCATGTGGGGCTACTGTGGATATTCAGGGGGTGCACAGCGGCTAGAACGGCGAGGGCTCAGTAAGGACTGGACACAACACGACCCACCATGATCACTGTCTGTCCGGGAGTCCCGGAGCCCTGAGCCCTCCCGGCCCAGACCACGAGCTACTTGCGGACTGAGATGCCCCCACGTCCTCACTGTGCTCACAGGAGCTGGTGGCTTGGGGTGGTGGGAAGCCCGGGTCTGCAGGCTCTAGCATGCTTTGCTTTCTTGAAGCCACCACCCCGGCGCCTGGGAGCCCGTGGAAGACAAGCCTGGGCGAACCAAGGCGCCTTGGAATCTGCTCGGCCGGCACCTGGCCTTGCTCGTGCTCTGCGGAAGGCCCAGGGGAGGCCGGAACCATTTAGCAGGGGCAGAGCTGCTCAGGGGGACCCCCGGCTTCTCAGCTGGCGGGCTAGATGAGCCTGTGGGAGCCCCGTGGGATTTGCCTTCCACACCTGCAGCTCAGCTCGCTCATGTGTACAAACTCCCCATTACGTCTGATTACAAACCATTAGTGCAATTAGGTTAGCCCCTCTCTGCGTTTCAGGGCCCGGAGCCAGCTGTGCTAGGGGCTAGGGATAGAATAGCAAACAGCTTCCCGCAGAGGCGGCAGGCGCTTGGCCGGCTCGTGTGGGCTCTGGAACCGTCCTCTTGGGCCAGGGAGCCTGGGCTCTGGACGGCCCTGGAGGAAGGGGGCTGCTGTGCACCTCCGGGAGTTAGGGGTGGAGGTGGGCTGGGGCCAGCGTTCAGGTGAGGTCACACGAGGGGCAAGAGCCTTCTCCTTGCCAGGCCTGCATGCTCCCTCTTCCCAAGCCTGGAATGCCCTCCCGGCTTAGGGTTCTTGTCCTCCGCACAGCTGATGGTTGGGGCCGGCAGTCCTCTGCGGTGGGGGCCATCCTGTTCCCCTGCACTGTAGGACCTCTAGCAGTACTCCTGGCCCCCACCCACTGGATGCCAAAGGCACTCTCCTCCTCCAACTCTGACAGACAGAAATGCCCCCGGCCCTCCCCATTGCCTAGTGTCCCCTGGGGGCAGAATTGCCTTGGTTGGGATCTGCAGCCTGGACCTTGATGTGCCACTTCTGGACCATCGCACTGAGCCGGAGCCCTGCCTGGCGGGCGGCCGCCTGATGCCCAGCTTTGTTTGTTCTGTGGCCACACGAGCTCGGCCCCTCCCTCCACCCGCCGCAGCCCTCCTCCCTCTTTTTTCTGCTGTTTTATGCCCACGGCAGGCTTTTAAGCCCAAATGCTTCATCACCTCTGGCCCTGCTACCCCCAGGGGTGCCCGAGTCCGAGATACCCCGAATATTGGTCCCCTGACCCTCCACGCGGAGCGCAGCCCCAGCCCGCTGGACTTGAAAGGGCTGCTTCGGCTGTGTACTCGGCCGTGGCTGTTTGTTCCGGGAGTCAGAGCGAGTGTGCGGCTCTTCAGAGCGCGGCTGGGGGTGTCCGCTGGAGGCTGGCCTGCCCCGCCCCCCGCATTGATCTTCGGCGGGGCCCCGCGCACCCCCACCCGGTGCTCGTAGCTGAGGACTTTAATGACCACGTCTCACCGGTTCTGACCTGTGTTTCCGCATCTCAAATCCCCCGACTTCAGGTGCTGGGGCCCCATGGCTGCTCTCTTCGGGGTGGTATGCAGGAGTCGGCCGCCCTGGTCGGGCACTCATGCCCTTGAAGCTGGTCGTGGCTCACGGGGATTGATGCCACACGCCCCCTCCTTGTTCTGTCCCCTGCATTGTGCTACTGCTCCCTCCAAGAGCCGGGGGAGTGTTTGTAGGGTCATGAGCCTTCGAGGTCTGCCAGGGACTGGGGGTTCAAGGACATGGACGTTCAGGGCTGAGGCGGGGAAAATCCCAGGCAGACTGAGGGAAGACGTTTGCTGTATTTGCTCCCCATCCCTTGAATTGGGCTTGGCTTTGTGACTTGGCTTGGCCAACAGAACACGACCAGGTGTGCGCTGGTAACTGGGACCAGCTCCCCTGCCAGAAAAACACCCTGACCCCTGATTCGTCGCATTTGCCAGTTTCCTCGACATAACTAGTCCCACCGGGCTGATGTCAGGCAGCCGATACACCTCACTGAGCATGGAGTTTGGAAGAGATGCACGTAGTCTCTCCGGCTCACACGGGACGGGCCCGTGAGTGCTCTGGACCTTGGCTGTGAGAAACTCCACGAGCATCGGCTCTCTCCCCATGACTGCCATGTGGACTATCTGGGCTAGCCTGCTGGACGATGAGACCGTGTGTGTGTGTGTGTGTGTGTGTGTGTGTGTTGGGGGGCAACACCAGCACCCACAGCCGGCCCACTCCCAGGCCAATGAGAGCGCCCAGCCGGGACCAGCTGAGCTGCCCACTCGTCACTGACCTCAAACACACGAGTGAGCCCTGCTGGGACCGGGGGAACCATGTGCTGACCCGGACTCTCATGGACTCATCATTCAATTCTGTCACTTGAAAGAATTCTATTGCTTTAATTGTATTGTTTTAAGCAATTCTTCATTTTGGGGGGATGGTTTCTTATGCAGCAACAGCTAACTGATACACAGCTGTCCATACTGTTTTCCCTTCAGCTAAGTCATGTGTATCACTGATTTATTATATGTCCTGAGTCCAAGTGTCATTTAAAGTACTTATAAAGGATGGGGTGAATCAGAAAGATGAACACCCAACTTTTGTGTCAACATGGACGGGACTAGAGGAGATTATGCTGAGTGAAATAAGTCAAGCAGAGAGAGTCAATTACCATATGGTTTCCCTTACTTGTGGAGCATAAGGAATAACATGGAGGACATGGGGAGATGGAGAGGAGAAGTGAGGTGGGGGGAATTGGAGGGGGAGACAAACCATGAGAGACTGTGGGCTTGGAGAAAAAACCTGAGGGTTTTGGAGGGGAAAGAGGTGGGGGGATTGGGAGGTGGTGGGTATTAAGGAGGGCACAGATTGCATGGAGCACTGGGTGTGGTGCATAAAGAATGAATCTTGGGGGGCACCTGGGTGGCTCAGTGGGTTGAAGCCTCTGCCTTCGGCTCAGGTCATGGTCTCAGGGTCCTGGGATCGAGTCCCCCGTCGGGCTCCCTGCTCAGCGGGGAGCCTCCTTCTCCCTCTCCCTCTGCCTGCCGTTTCCCTGCTTGTGCTCTCTCATCCCCTCTCTCTATCTCTGTGTCAAATAAATAAATAAAATCTTCAAAAAAAGTACAGTACTTTAAAAACTTTATATTATGATTCTGCGTGGAACAGGAATTATCACACAGGAAATGACACCTCACCATGTTCCCCTTCATGTCCATCAAGTGTGGGCTCATCTTTGAAGAAATGACCGCGGTTCCTTATTTTCTTCCCAAGCAGCAACCAGGTACATTGTGTGCCTGGAGAGAGGAAACAGCTCTGTTTTATGGTGGGATGGATGCCGAAGGACAGGGAGAGGCTGGTGTGACCAGTTCCAGGGCCAGGCAGGACGGTCACTAGGCACTGTGCCAGAGCTTGACTGGGGATGTTTCCTCTTAGTGTCACACAAAGTCTTGGCAGTCTGGAATCAACAGTGTCCTCAGTCTGATGGACTAGAGCTTCCGTCACACACACATCCATGCCTCTCGACCAGCGGCCTGTGCAGGCAGGGTCCTGGTTGCTAGACTGAGCACATGCGGTACATCCCCGCGGCTGGAGCGAGGGGTCACAGCCTTCATGTCTGTGCTGTGGGGTCTGGGGGCAAGCTTCCCCTCCCTTCCCTGTCTCCCCCTCAGCTTCCCCTTGGAGCAAGCCTGAGCCACAACACAGCAGATGTGAGAAGGCCCCCGTGCAGAGGACACGGAGGTCGTGGAGACCTTGTGTGACCAGCAGGGCCAGATTCAGGGTCGGGGGCCGGGACCTGGGCAGCCACACAGGGCTCCCCAGATGGAAGGGCCCTGCACTGGGTTGAATGCGCTGCTGTTGCCGTGACAAAATTCTTAACTTGTAAGTAAGGCTCCGTATTTTTATCTTGCTATGGGCCTGGCCAGTAGTGGAGCTGGTCCTGGTCTCAGTAACCAGAACGTCTGGAAGGCTGATGGCAGGACCTGGGTTAGAGCCGGGCTCTGACCCTGGCATGCTGCCAGCTGTGTGATCCCAAACACTGCTCATAGGACCAACTACAGGCACCTTCAGAGCTGCCCCTGCCTCCATGGCCAGCACAGCAGCACTCCCTGCACAGGCCTGGCCCACCATGCCTAGTTGGTGTGTAGGCTGTTTCCCTCTGGCCTGTGGCCCCCCTCTTAGCAGAGTCCGATGAGCCCATCTGTGACAGAGCTCTGTAAGCACCTCAGCCCCAGGCCGACGTTTGTACCGTCATCATTACTGCTGTCTGTATCACCGTGAGCCACGGTCGTGGACCCAGAGAAGGGGGTGCACTTGACCACAGGTCTTGCCGGTGGCTTCTTGTTTCCCTCTCGCTCCCCGGTCAGGCGCCCGCGGCTGCTGACCTGTCTGGGACCCCTGGGGCCCCGGCCAGATGACAACTCTTTTGAGGAGCAGAGGCAAAGGGCTGACCTTGAGTCATGCTGGAAGGTGAACGGCACTAAGAGACTCTTATTTCTAAAATAGAACTGCCTATCCAGACAACTGGTTATTAACTTGGGGAAAGGGAGTGCTATTTCAGGCCCAACATCAGAAAAGCATTTTCCTTTGAGAGCTTTTCCTGAACTTTTCACACCTGCTTGGCTGTGAGAGGCAGGGGCCGCGAGGGCAGCCCCTCTCCCAGGGTCCCGGGAGAGCAATGGAGACGAGCCATAAACACATAAACCATAAGCCATAATGGGCGACGTGAACCCAATGTGACACAATAGCCAGAGGAATCATAAGCTGCAGCTGGTGACACTGTGTCCTGTCGGAAGGGACTCCGGGGCCCAGTCACGGGGATGCAGCATCCCACACCAACACCACAGGGCTGCATCTGACCATCTGTGTCCGGCCACTGTGCCCTGGACCCAGATCCTTCAGATAGCTGGGTCAGGGTTCAGTCTATGATCACGGTCAGAGCTTTAATAGCCTATGGCAAAGGTCAGGGCCCAGTGTGTGACAAAGTCCCAGGATGTGACCAGGATCCGGGATCAGCCCGTGACCAAGATCAGGGCTCAGAGCATGACCAGGATCAAGGCTCAGCATGTGACCAGAGTCAGGGTTCAGTGTTTGTCTAGGGTCAAGGCTCAGCCTATAACCAGGGTTAAGGATTGGTAGCTAACCAGGATCAGGGCTCAGCATGCACCCAGAGTAAGGACTCAGGCTGTGACCAGGATCAGGGCTCATTATAACTTTCTGGTGAGTAGGAGGACAGGATCAGCACCAGTCTGAGGCTAGAAACCAGAGCGCCCACCCACCGTGGGGTCCTTCTGGCCACTGTGCTGTCTGCTCCTGAAGTCTGTGAAGCTCTCAGCATCCCAAACCCCAGGGAGCTCCTTCTCCCCAGGAGAAGGTGGTCCTGTGAGGTTTCCTAAGTGTGAACGGAGTGAATGGGTGTGTCTGCAGCTGGGTTATTTTCCAGCTAACCCTGGCCCTCCCGTTCCCCAACTAGCGATCGCTGGATGAAGCTGGGAGGTGGGAGGAGGACTGCACCTTAAGTAGGATCCTGAGCATCGACTTTCCCCCAGATTTCGGGAAGCACGTGGGCCTTCCAGCTTCTGCATCTTGGCCTTGACTATAGGATCTAAACCCACCTCAGGGACCATCTAGGTGCTTCGGTGGAAGGAAAAGGGGGAGCGGCAGATGCCATTGCCTTAGCAAGTTCCTCTAAGAGGCTGCGTTTGCATATTCTGCTCCCCCCTTCTTCGGGCGTCTGCTATGAAGCACACATTATACCTCTTTATTAAAACTGTTAATCAAAGGAAATGCACAAGCTAGAAGGAACTGGAGAGAAGACGAGTGACTGGAGATGGAGCTGTCCTGGTGTTGGGTCAGAATGTTCCGTCAGAGTAAACCTAGGCAGAGTTGGAAGGACTTTCCTTATACGCAGTGGCTTTCTGCGTCAGTTTCCACAATGTACTCAGTGTGTGGAAGGGTGAGGGTCAGATGTTTCGGAATAATGGTAGCAGTGAACATGTTCGTAGAAGCTACTGTAACTCAGGTACTCTAAGGCATTATGTATATTAACTCAATTAACTCCCCAGCAATCTCTGAGGCAGGGACCCTTACTGTCCTCATTTTACAATGGGGACTTTACAGTCCAGAGAGGCTAAGTAGGTTATCCAGGGTCATGCAGCAAACAAAGGCAAGGTTGCCTGTTGAACCCGGACATCCCCGTTCCATACAACCTGTCCATCCTGTTGGTGAGTAACTCCCCGGTCCTGGGTAAGGTCACAGAATCTGTCTGCCAGAGTCTGTCCTCATCCTAATTCTGTGAGGCAACCACAGTGTTGTCTATATTACAGGTGAAGAAACAGGCCCCACAATGAGTAAGCGAAGTCATCAAAAAACTGATTGGAACGAATCCCAACACAGTGCGGTACAGTGCAATTTCTTCTGCACCATGTTACTTCTAACAGCGAATTCCTGCTCTCATTTCTGTACTACTTTGGGCCAGACCTTTCACACATCCACTCAGGTTCTCCCTCCTTCAGTCTCACATTTATAGGTTCTGTCACCAAGGATTCCGTCAGGATCCACACCGGGAGGAACACAGCATGTGGAGCCTCAGCACCTAGCGCTCACAGGGCTCACGCCTGTTACTGCAGTGGACACAACCGGACACACTTGATGTGCTGATATTTTTGATGCTTCAAACAGGCCTACAGGAAGAGCCGTGGGATCCTGGAGGCAAGGGGACCTGCCCTGGCCTAGGCTAGAAGGAGGTCTGAGAAGGCTTCCCTGAGGCAGTGGCCATAGAATGGGCTTAAAGATCATGAGATGGTAGCTCAGGAATGAGGTAGCATCAAATTCCAGGCAAAATGAGGACAAATATGTGACAGTACAAGAACAGTACCAGCAACATAGTCATAAATAGGAATATCATCACCATCATCTTCATCACCATCATCATCACCATCACCATCACCACCACCATCATCATCACCATCACTATTATCACCAGCATGATTACTATTATCAGCATCACCACCACCCCATCATCACCACCACCCTCCTAATCATCATCATCATTACCACCACCATCATACCATTATCACCATCAGCACCACCATCACTAACATCACCATCATCACCATCATCACTACCACCACCATCATTACCATCATCATCACCACCACCTCCGTCATCACCACCACCACCATAGTCGTCATCATCATCATCATCATCATCATGTTCATGAGTACCACCACCATCGCCACCGTTATCACCATCAGCACCACCATCACTAACATCACCACCACCACCACCACCACCATCATCATCATCACCACCAGCAACTCATCACCATAATCATCATTATCACTGTCATCACCATTGCCATCAACATCATCACTATCACCATCATCAACATCAACATCATGAACAACATCATAATAACAATATTAACAAAAACAACATAATCGACATCAAAAATAACATTAAAACAGTGGCAGCAGTAACAACAGTCACTTAATGGGTATTGTAGTGCAAGTGTGTCTAGATTATACCATTTTGTCCCCATCACAGACTTGTGAGGTAGATCCTATCATTATTCCCATGTGCAGATGAGGACTGTAGAATTCAGAGAGGTCAAATTAACTTGTATAAGGGCACACAGGGCAGTGCTGGGATTCGACTCAAGTAGTGGCAATACCTACACAATTGTCACACCTTCTCAGGGTCTTCCAAAACCTCCCATCTCTTTGGAGATCAGCCAGTGTGCCATGAATGGACAAAGGGGAGTGAAATAGTTGATAGTCATCTTCAAGCCCACCTTTGTCAATCCCAAGGGTTCTTCCTGGTTTCAAGTCCTATCTGTGCTATAGTCTGAGCAGAAGAAGGGGCTCTTCTATGGAAAGAACACATACTCCAGACACATACATATCTACCAAATGTGAGGGTGGGGAAAGGATCAACCAGCCTTATTCTGAGCACACCCTGCTCCTTACTAATGGGCAATTTTGAGCAAAGCACACCCTTCTCTCTGCCCCTCAATTTCTTCAGCACTAAAATGGCCTTGATATCTTGTCAGTAGTAGTTTTCCTGATGTCTCCAATGAGACAGTGAACTAAGAGGTGCTCTGAAGACTGTGAAGTACTGTCTAGGGACCAGCTTACCTCTGAAAGTGTGGCAGGGGAGAGAGAAGGAGGTGAGTCGTCTTTGAGCACTTTGGAGGTCTGTCAATTTCATTGATCATTTCAAAGAACTGTCTTTTTGTTTCATTGATTTTTCTCTGTTGTTTTCTGCTTTCAGTTTCATTGACTTCAGCTCTTATTTTTATGATGTCGTTCCTTCTGTTTGCTTTCTTTTTATTTACTCTTCTTTTCTAGGTTCTTGAGGTGGGAGCTTGACTATTGATTTGACACTTTTCCTCTACCCTAATATAAGCATTTAGTGCTATAAAATTCCCTTTCAGCACTGCTTTAGCTGTGTCCCACAGATTTTTGTATGTTGTATTTTCATTTTTATTTGGTTAATGTCTTTTTTAACAATTTTCTTTGAGACTTCCTCTTTGATGCATGGATTAAGCAGTTTCCAGGTGTTTGGAGATTTCCCCACTGTCTTGCAGCTATTGATTTCTAGGTGGGCTCCACTGTGCTGGGGAACACACTCTGATTTCAATTATTTTTATTTGTTGAGGTTTGTTTTATGGTCCAGAATATGTCTATCTTGTATATGGTCTGTGGGTACTTGAAAAGAATGTGTAGTGTGTAATGCGATTAGATGGAGTGCTCTATCAATGTTAATTGGATCCTGTTGGTTGAGAGTCTTGTTAGGTTCTATATGGTTGCTTATTTTTCTGTCTAGTTGCATCGTTGGGACAGTAGTGTTGAGGTCTCCAGCTGTAATTGTGGATTTCTATTTTGTCTATTTATCTTTTCAGCCCTCATTTTTTTCATATATTTTTTAGCCCTTTTGGTTCATATATGTTTCAGGTTGCTATGTATTCTTGGTGGATTGACACTAGTATAAGCACTTTCTTTTGATTAATGTTTGCATGTTGAATCTTTTTTTCATCATTTTACTTTCAGTCTGCTTATAATGTCATATTTGCATAAGTCTCTTATAGAGCTAATCTAGTTCTGTTATGTTTAATCTACTCTGTCAACCTTTGTATCTTCATTGGTGGCTTTAGGCCATTTATATATAATATAATGATTGACATGTTAGGGCTTAAAATGGGCTGTCATTTTATCTTTTGTTTTCTGTTTGTCTTTTCCCTGATTTTTTGCTCCTCTCTTTCCTTTTCTATGACTTCCCGTGGGTTACTTGAACAGTGTTTTTTTTTAAGACTTCCATTTTGATCTTCCATCTATCTTTTGGAGTATGTCTTTTTGTATAGCTATTTTGGTGGCTGCTCTAGATATTATGTTATATGTACACAACTGATCAGAGTCTGCTCTGTCATCATTCACCAGTTCAAGTGTAGAAAGTCCACTTCCCTTTGTTCTTATTTATAATATAATACTTAACAGTATTTTCTGTACGGGAAGCTAGAACCTCAGACAGTGTTACAATATTTGCTTCAACTTCAATTTGCTTCAGGCATAATTTAGGAAACCCAGGAGAGAAAAATGTATTGCATTCAGTCCGTTTTACTCTTTCTGTTGTTCTTCCTACCATTCTGACGTTCCACGATTTCCTCTCTTATTGTTTCCTTTCTGTCTGGAGAACTGCCATTAGCAATTTTTAAGGTTAGGTCTGCTCATAAGACAAGTTCTCTTACTTTCCTTCACCGGAGACTGTCCTGACTTCTCTTTCATTCCTGAAGGATGCTTTTGCTGGATATATAATTCTAAGTTGACAGTTCTTCCATTTCAGTACTTGGTAAATATTTTGTCACTTCTTTCCAGCCTCCATGATTTCTGATGAGAAATTCACTGTCATTCTAATTGCTTTCCTTCCACGGGAGATGTGTTGTTATTTTCTGGCTGCTTTCAAGGTTTTATTTATCTTTTTAACTTAAAAACTTTACTTAGTTTTCAGAAGTTAGACTATGATGTGTCTTTTTGTGAATTTCCTTTGTTTCTCCTATTTGGGTCTCCAGACCTTGAATTTGTATGTTTATGTGTTATCTAATTTTGGAGTTTTCAGTTATTATTTCTTTAAGTACATTATCCAGCTGCTCCCTCCCTCTCACCTTCTGGGACTCAACAGAAATCTCCTGTTATCGTCTTACAAGTGCCTGGGGCTCTGTTAATTTTTTCAGTATGTTTTCTCTATGTTGTTCAGATTCAGTGATTTCTATTGTTCTATCTTTAAGTGCAAGGATGCTTTCCTCTGTCTCCTCTATTCTGCTGGTGAGATCATCTAATGAGTTTTTAAAATTTTCAGTTATGGTATTATTCAATTCTAAAATGTCAGCTTGGTTTCTATATATCTTCTATTTCTTCATTGACACTTTTTAAAAAAAAATTGTTACAAGTTGTTTATCACTAGTTATCAGAGCATTTATTGATGGCTGGTTAAACTCTGTCAGGTAATTCTAACATCTCTGTCATCTTGGTGTTGGCATCTACTGATTGTCTTTTAACATCAGTTTGAGATATTCCTGGTTCTTGGTTGATGAGTGCTTTTTAGTTGAAACTGGGATATTTTGGGTGTCATGTTATAGACTCTGGGTCTTACTTAAACCTGTTTTAGTTGACTTCTGCTATTGCTATGGTATGGGATGGGGGTACCACATCCTTGTTGTCAGTGAGGGATAAACATTCAGGCTACTCTCTTGGTCTCTGTTATCATCTGATGGGGTACTTTCTCTGGGTGACAATCCAGGTTTCTTATGTAGTCCCTGAAGACACCATGTGGGGATCTTATTGCTGCCTGATGTGGGTGAGAATTCTGGCTGCCAGCTTGGCCATCTCTGACACTACCCCAACAAGAGAGGGAGGGAGAGAAGAAAGAGCTGTGATTTGGATACTTGGGGATAGAGGCCAATAACAGAAGAGCAAGAAGAAAGTGAAGAGAGAACAAATAATGACTTGAGAAAGCAGAGCCCCATTCTGGAGAGATGGTGAAATTGAGGCACAGAGCATAGAGAGGAGACTTAGTGAGACAAACGCAGTCCAGCCCCATTCCCTGGCAGGGGCAGGACACTTCCCCGGGGGCACTCCTTGGAAGGAGGGTGTCCCAGGGACTTTGCTCCCATCCAGAAAGAAAAGGGGGTACTTTTCTCACACAGAGACCCCAAAGACCTGGCTGGGGAGGACAAGTCCTGAGGTAACCCAGAGTCCTTCTCCAAGATGGTGAGGGTTTTCCTGCTTCATCACTGCTTTCCCAACCACACGTCAGTTTGTTCATCCACAGACTTTAGCTGGGTCTCTCTTCTTTGCTTGTCTCAGGGGGCCAGGGTGGTGGTAGCAGGCTCCATTGTCTCAGGGCACGTGCCCAAGAAGTGAGGGTTATGAGGTCTGGTGGCTCCAGCAGTGGCCCTCTGCTCCTCTCTTAGTCTAGACACCAGTTTATCACCACCATCATCCTCATCACCATCATCACTACCACCACCATCATCACCATCACTACCACCATCATCACCGCCATCACCATCACTACTATCTTCATCACCAGCACCATGATCATTGTTATCATCACCACTGGTGTTGCCATCACAACAACAAAACAACAACCATTACAACAGATGTTTGTTGAGCACTTACATGATTTCATTTCCTTTTTACCACAACACCACGAGGGAGGAGATACTGTCTTAATTTTTTTCAAATGAGAAAAACTCAAGCTCAGAGAGGTTTAAGAAAGTTTCTTCGCCTCATACAGCTATCTAGTGGTAGAGCCAGGATTTAAACTCTAGTCTATCCATTGCCAAGGACATTGCCCAAAAGGAGCTGGTCATTGAGGCCTTGAGTGGGCTGGGGAGTGATGGCTTTATCCTTTTTGTGTGCTGCCCACAGTGGGGCCTCACTCACCCTTGGCCTTACATCTTGTCCTGGCCCCCACCCTACATATGCATGCACCAGCAGAGAGAAAGCAGAGCCAGATGTTCAATGTAGGCCTGGCCAGAGCTCATGTTCAGATGCCCTGCCCATCGCTGTCCATTGCTGCCCCAACCATGCAAATGTCCCTTCACTCTTTGTGCAGCCAAAGAGAATGGGGCTCGTTTCCCTTCCTTCAGCTCCTTCTCTTTCCTTCCATTTATGTTACCCTGCTGAATGCCCCACATTTTTAGTACATAGTAAGCCTCGAGGTCCTCCCCTCACAGACGTGCAGGACAAAGCTGTTCCAAGGAGCAGTGGTGCTGTTAGATTGGTGTGGTGAGTCTGTAGCTCCATGCCCACACTGCGAGGAGATAAGCCTCTTCCTTCCAGGCCCATGTGTGAGGTCTCAGGGAAGCCGTCTGGCCTCTGCTTGGGCCGTGTGACTTCCCTGCAGTAGTGGCTGTGGGACTGTTAGCTGCGTGTCCTGGGTCCCACATGACAGCAGGAGGCGGCACATGGTGGCAGCCCCACCTGGACCAGATGGAGAAGGAACAGGCATGTCTCACAGGTGGACAGACTTGGACTCACGCCCTGGCCCAACGATTTGTGAGAATGCGGTGAGTGCTCATGTCATGGGCCAATGTGGGGACACGGTGACCAGCACAGTGACCGGTGTTCCACAAGGGAGCTGCCAGACAGTAGGTATCTGCTGCCGCGTGTCGCCCGGCTTCTGGGCCCTGCTGCATCTCTGCAGCTGTGCCAGGGGCCTGAGGCTGTCCTCGCTCAGGGGCCCTCACACAGGGCAGGAGGGAACTCCTCTTGTCTGATTTGTAGTGTCTGATCCTAGTGGCGGCAGCCGAGGGCCACCACAGGACGTCTTCCATCACACCTGCGGCCCCCGGAAGTCAGAGCGCTCCAGAGAGCCGGGCAGAGGGGCCCATGAATATTTCATTGTGAGGTCCTCCAGGAGAGCGGCTTCACAGGCAGCTCTGCACTGAATCCTTCCATCTCGGTGACTTATGTCTTCACCCCCTCTCTCTCCTCTTGTCAACAGCGGACGTTCCAAGGAGCCCTTCACTGCTAAGTAGCTTGCAGTGGCAGAAAGAGAAAGTAACAGCAGCTGACATTTGTCCCACGTGTCCCTGCACAGAATCCCTTCTCGGGCATTAACCCAATCGAGTCTCCCCAGGAGATAGAGATGCCAGGGTGATGGCGACGCGGGCTTTACAGACGTGACCTGGAGAATCCCGCAGCGCCTCCGCCGCGGTCCTTCTCTGTACGCTGAGAGCTCCCCGACAGGATTCCCTTGTGGACCCTGATTCCCATGCAGACCCCACTGCTGGGCCTCTGCAGCGGGCACAGGCCCGTGGCCCGTGCTGTCTGTTCTCAGCAGCTGTGCTGTGAGGGAGCTTGCACTCTCTGCCTCTGTTTCCTCCCTCACACATGGGCAGACGAGTGTGCGGGCTGCCTTCTCGAAGCCTGGAGCCTGCAGCCTACAAGGGAAGACAGTGCTCACAATCACATATTGATAATCTGTTTGCTCCTTCATGGCTCTGTGCACCCTCCAGCTACTCCGGTACCCACTCTGCGATCACTCGTGTCCCTTTGTGCATGTGTGTGCACGTACACACGCGTGTGCACCTGTGTCTGTGCACGTGTTCGCACGCAAGCACGTATGGGTGTGTGCACACGTGTGTGCATGTTTTTCTGCTTTCCCTCTGACAGTCAACCCCAGGGTAGTTCTGACTCAGATTTTGCTTTACTCTGTACACAGGCCCTTTCACAAAATAAGAGAACCTCAAATGTCTCTCAGATAAATAAACTCCAAAAAAGAAATGGACCAAGACAGGAACAAGTTGGTTCACCAAGAAGGACCTACACACAGACACACAGACCTGCCTCCAATTCAACATTCGGTCAGCCAGGGGGACAGGACTTTGCGTTGGTCACCTCTCCCCCGTCGCAAGCTGCGAGGCTGATGGGAGGGAGGGGAACTGGGCCCTGCACTCCGAAGGCAGGGGTGTCCTTCAACAAGAGGCTCCTGGGAGGCCGTGGGGCCCATCACACCAGACTATGCTCGCAGCCTCTGAGGATGTGTCACAACCAAATCATTGGTCTCCAGCCCGCGGAGGGGAGTGCGGGGAGGGCGCCAGGTCTGTGGATTATGGGCTACTGTACCGAACACACAGAAAACGTGCGGAATGTGCACCGACGGAAGGCGGGGAGTGGAGAAGGCGGGGAGTGGAGATGGTGCGTCCCCACACCGGATGGCAGCAGCCCGGGCAGGGCAGGTGTGAGCTGCTGGACATGGAGGGATGCCCATGGTGGGCACTACCGCAGAGCTAGCAGGCTACGGGCAGCGCATCCCAAATGCAGCCACTTTGCAAAATTCTCTCACTCTCTCTCCAGCTCTCCCGCTCTGAATGAGAACAACACAGAACGCGAAGCTTAAAACCTATTTACTGACATTTTAACAGCTCAGGGGGGTTGAGAACGCCAGCAGTTTCCTCTCATTTTGCCATTCCTTTAGGAATTGTCTTCCTTTTTTATTTCATGTTGTTTGCAGTCAGTGCTTATTACTTTAATAACCGTAGAAATGTTATTTTTATATTTTAAGGCATTCTTCTTCTTTTAAGGGGGCGTTGTTTCCAGAACGCCCCCTGGACTCACCATCAAAGAGTCTGAATTACTCTAAGGATTTACCTGCTTCTTCCCATCAGGTGAGGAGCCTGGAGGTGGGTGTCCTTGAGGATTGGCCTCACGGCCTGGGCAGTGGCAGTGAGTGGGACCAGCTCGGGGTCCTGAGCAGGAGTCTCCACCTCCTCAGACTGCAGTTTCTCTGGCAGGAAAATGGGGCGACAGCCCGGCAGACCCCACTGGCGCTGCAAGCAGGGCAGACGGGCGGCCCGAGGCACAGGGCCCCAACGGTCACGGCCGCTCCGCCAGGCGCATTAGCGGGCCTGGACCGTCAATCTCCAGGAGCTCTGTGAAGCTGACAGTGCAGCCAGCCCTGCTGTCCACGTGCTGAAGTGGCCTGGAGAGGCTGAGGGACTGCCCCAAAGCCACATAGCCCCCAGGAAGCGGCCGTGTGCCCAATGCTCCCCCTGCTCCCCTCGCCCCACCATTAGGAAACTCCGACTCCCAGTGAGATGACATCCAGTGGTGGCTGAGCTCAGATAGGGCCATGGGATAGGGCCCCCACAGCAGATTCGTGCCCCCATAGGAGAGGAAGATGCAGGAGACCCACCGTCACTCCGCGAACCCATGCGACTACAGCAAGAAGTCTGCAAACCAGTAGGGGGGTCTGGCCAGGATGTGAGCACGGCGCCACCACGATCCCGGGCGGCCAGCCTCCAGCACTGCGAGGACTGAGCCCTGCCATCTCAGCCGCCTGGTCTAGGGCAGCCCCAGCAGGCTACCACCGTGGCTGAGCTGGGCTTGCCTCCAGCACGCTAGCTCTTAGCCCTGCGATGCACAGCCTCCGTAATGCGACCTCCCTGACACTTGAGTGCAGACCAGAGTCACTGCCGTCCTGCGCCAGCCCGAAGAGGAAGTGAGCTGAGCGCCCATGGGCACGTGTCTTCTTCTCTCTGAGCGGCAGGTGCCTTAGCTTCGAGGGAGGATCTCAGCGGCAGCCTGTCCCCTGGTTTCCCCGAGCCTTGAATGGGGAGTTACTGGTAGAACCTCGCACGGGCCTCCCAGGACTGCACGACAACCGGCCCTGCACTGGCAGCTTACAGCAGCAGGGACTTAGCATCTCGTGTTCTGGAAGCTTCTAGCCTCTGAAATCGCAGTGTCAGCAGAGCTGTGCTCCCTCTGGAGGCTCTGGGGGTGGATCCTTCCTGCTCCTCCAGCTCCGGGGGGCACATGGGTCCCGTGGTGGCTGCTGGCTTGTGGGTCCTCCGTGGGCAGGTGTTGTCCCTCTCCCTCTCTTGTAAGGACACCAAAGCCCTTTCCTGCTTTGCGTTAGTGGCATAATTCGCTGTGGTTTTTTGGAAATGAAGTTCCCATTGTAGGAAAAGTTCAGAGGCAGAACAGAGAGTTCCCACCTGCCCCACACCTGGTTTCTGCTGTTCTTAACCTTGCATTATTGTGAGACATTTGTCACCATTAATGGAATCAGTATTGATACGTGACTATGGACTAAACGCTGTGCTTTTTTTTCCTGGTTTTTTGTTTTACCTAATATCTTTCTTCTGCTCCATGATTAGGCTTCTCTTGCCTGAGGCCGTCTCTCAGACTTCCTGCATTTTTGCTGACTTGGACGTTTTGAGGCAGTCAGGTTTCCGTGGAATCCGTCTGACGTGCTCCTTGCGATCGGACAGGGGCTGTGGGTCTCTGGGAGGAAGAGCACACAGGCGACGTGCCATCTCATCACAGCTTATGCACTGCCACGACTCACGTCTGCCCGTGGGGACCCTGGTCCCGGGTTGGAGGTGGTGCTTGTCCGGTTCCTCCAGGGAAAGGCCCCTCCCCACCCCTTTCCAGACTGCCCACTTGGGAAGGACGTCACCGAGTGCAGCCCAGGCCTTGGGAGTGGGGGTCACGCTGCCCTCCTTGAGTGGGTGTCCGCCTGCGTCTGTGGGATTTTCTGGCCTGGGAGCTGTGTCTATCCTGACCTTATATGTATTTGGCCAATCACATAATTCTGTCAATATGGACTCAGGGATATTTAATCGATACCTTGGGTTATAAGCTGTAACCACTGTTGATTTCTGTCCCAGCTCTGGCCGCTGGGCGCCCTCCGCAGGCTTTTGCCCCGCGAGTGTGCGTTTGAGCGTTTGCTCACATCTGGCATATGGGAGGCCCCACGCTCACTTTGGACACCCTCACCTGACGCTCCTGCACTGCACCATTGTGGCCCCACGTCCACTCCGGCCCCTCCTGCTCGCCTGTCCATGCACAGGGAGACCCCCGGCTCCTGCCACCTGCGTCTGCTCACGGGGGGGACCTGTGGCCCTGGCACAGCGGCGTCGGCGGGTGGATCCCGGCCCCCCAGAGACTGCGTTTTGCCTGGAGCAGAGTTCCCGCGGCACCCCTGCCTTTGGCGGGAGACGCCCTCTCCCCCGCCCCAGGCTACGCAGGCTTCTTGCTCCTCCAACCTCTCCCTGCAGGTTTTGGATCAAAGATCTTCCCGTTCAAACTGCTGGAAATAAAAGAAAGCACAAGACACAGATTTGAGCCGTCAGCCCTGGCCTTCCAAGAGCTCTTGTGTGTCCATGTCCAGCCTGTCCCTTGTGTCCCCAGACCATGTCCTCATCTTCTCCGAATGCATGTTCTGTTATTTCTCAAGGAGTGCCACTCCCGCGGCATGCCGAGCACTGTGTGTGGGTCCAAAAAATCCACAGACAGCTGAAAGAGAAGGTGTGGAAACAGAACAAATGCAAGATTGTAACCGTGGCCGGTCCCAGGAAGCTCCGAGCTCTGAGCCTGATCTGATCAGAAAAGCAGGGGGACTTCCCAGAGGAAGGGTCCTTGGATGATGATTAGAAGCACAGGAGGGACTGATGAAGCGGGGGGCACTTATGGGCTGGGCAGAGGTTTCAGGGCCAGGAAGCATGGCACGTCTGTGGGTGTCCAGCGTGGCCAGTGTGGTCAGAGCATGCAGGGGTAGGGAGAGGACTGTGCAGGGATAGAGAGAGGAGTGTAAGAAACGGGATGTGGCTGCAGGGCCCTGAAGCGTGTTGCTCGCTCTGTGAGGGCATGGGAGCCCTGGAAGGGCGTTGAGTGGGAGGGGGAGCCATCTGATGTGGACTTTGAGGAGACACCTGACTCTCCCTCGAGGAGCTTGGGAGCCAGGCTCTGGAGGGTGAGGCAGGCTGGCAGGGAGGATGGGCCCCGATGGAGAGACGCATTCCTAGCCTGGTGCCCAGCTGTAGGACTGCATGTGCCCAGACCTGGTCAGGAGGCCTCCGCCAGGCCCTTCTCTGCCTCAGGGCTTTTGCACTTGCTGGTCTCTCCCCGTGTCCCCTGTGTTCCTTCCTCCGGTGCCCCTCCCATCTCAGCCCTAGGCAGCGCCTGTCCCAGAGACTGGTGGTTCTGTTCCCACTGCCCTCGCTGCCCCGACAAGACTGTGACTGGTGACCTGATGCTAATGGGGACGTCCCGCAGCTGCCATTTGCACAAAATGACCCAAGCGCAGGGATAAAACGCACATGTGTTCACGCGTCGGGGCTGACAACTCCTGGTTTTGATTCTGGGTTCAAAGGAGCCAGTGGCTTGGGTCTGCTCACAGCAGGGAACGCAGCTTCATTATTCCCGGAAAATCTGCTGAGGCTGCAGTGTGGCCTCGTGGTGGGGGTGGTGGGGGAGAAGGCGAGTCTTTGCTCTGGTTGTGTCTCCAGGGCCCTGCCCCCACGGTGCCCCAAATGAGCAGCTGCTCCCACTCACCGATCGCGTCCTCCACGCTCTGGGCTCTGCTGCCCTTAAGGGGAACGTCTGGGGTTCCGCTCGGACTCAGGCCTTGGGGTCTGAAGTTCACGAAATTGCACAACGCCAGTTCTGGGAGGCTACAGGCTTCAGTAAGCCGCCCTCCTCCCATCGACAGAAGGAGGACTGAGTTCCAAGGGCTGACAGGTCATGGGCACGGACCCGGCACTGCGGCTGGCCCTCCGAGCCCAGCTGGGTATCTTGGTGAGGAGCAAGGGGAGGGTGCCGGGGAGAGCCGGGCACGTCATGGGGGGGCTCTGGGGCTTTGTGGTGTCACTGCTGCGGCTGCTACTCTCTGTAATGGCCGAGAAAATGCAGCCCAGCCCGGCTGGTGTGGCAGGATGGTCCCCGTGCTTCGGGAGGGTTCCCCAGACTGAGCCACACGCCTCCCTGCACACCTCCTCCGGGTCTCCCTCTGGCTCTGAGTTCTCACAGAGGTGGGGACAAGGGGGCGGCAGGAGGGGGCACGTAAGCCACCAGTAATGTAGCTGGAGTCTTCCTCAAGTGTTACCCCATTGACCCCCGCAACAACCCTGTGCAGTAGCCGCCAACCTCTCCCTTCTGTCTGTGCCACTGCCTGACGCCTACTGTGTGCCAGGGCTCGCTCCAGGTGCTGGCATCATATCAGTGGGAAAAGTGTGCCCTCAGACCTCATCGTCTGCTGCGGGGCCATGGACACCCAACAAGTTAGAGAAAGAAACAGCACAGTGGAGACGTTGGGGAGGGCGCCTGCGTGGCCTTTTTGAGGGACGGCGACGTTTGAGGGAGGATCGGCGGGTGAGGCTGAGCAAGTTCTGCGGGTCTCCTGGGCACCCCCTTGCGGCCAGCGGGCCCCGGGCACATTTGCCAGCCACTCTGAGCTTTCCTGTCCTCTAAGCCAGAGCAGGATGGCCCATCTGGCACAGAGGTCGGGACAAATAGGTCGATGGGAAAGGCCAGGGGGCCTCGCTGGGCAAGGAAGTCAGCAGCCGAGCTGCCGCCCCTGGACCTCCGCCCCACTGCCCGCTCCAGCTTCTTGAGGGATCACGGGGGGCTGGGCATAGCCCCCGTCCTTCCTCACTGGGGCCTTATGGGGCCCTTGAGGCTGACACAGAGACCCAGATGCCCTCCTGAGAGCACGCAGGCTCCAGGCCCGACCTGTGACAGCTCGAGGCAGGCACGGAGCAGACGCTGTGACAAAGGGGACACGTGCCAGAGCTTGGAGTCCTCTTGCTTCCTGGAATTGCCGGGAGCGCTGACAGTAAGGACTTAATGAAGCCTATATCCCTCCTCCTCACAGCCTCCCAGGGCCACAGAGGTTGAGTAACCTGGCTGGGGTCCCACGGAAAGTGGGCTCAGGGGTCACCTCGAGGCCTCGGGGCTACACACACTATGGGGGAGCCCAGAGTCCCCACTGCAGGGCCTGGGGCTCCCACACTATATGCCCAAGGCCTGTGGGCTGGGGGAGGGGACGGCCTTCTGGCCGTCAGCTCTGGAGGCCGGGCTCCTGGCACCTGTTTGCACCGTGGTGAGTGAATTATAGCCCAGCCAGGGGCTGGCCAGTGCGATTGGGGACGCACGTGCTCTAATTACCAAATGTCCTGCATGATTAACTAGCAAATTAATAGGCTGAGTACTCTGTCTCCACCTGGCCAGCGTCTCCGAAGCCTATAAACATGCCGGAATGCAAATGCCACTGGGGGGCCTGGCCCTGCCCCCGCCATCCAGCACTCCAGGTGATTTACGGGTCTTTCCCGAAGGTTGTCTCTGTGCCCAGACCTCAGTCGGGAAGCCGGGAGCTGGGTCTCTGGGCCAGCGCGCCACCCCCGCCCCCCGCCTCAAGCTTGTGCGGGATCAGGCTTGGCTGCCAGCCCCTGCCCCCCTGACTGGGTGCCCCCGGCAAGTCTGGCACTGCCTCGGACTCAGTTGCTTTGTTGGCACGCCAAAGGCGGTCTCACCCGGTGTGGGCCTGTCCCAACGGTCAGACAGATGATGCGGTGATGTGTGTGTTTCCTTCCTCTCTTGGCCCTTCCACTGTGTCTGCCGGAGGGTCGCTGGCCTGCTGACTGTCCAGGCGATCTGAGTCTGAGTCTTCCGCGGTGTTCTTGGGGGCACGGCTGATGTCCCCGCGCCACAGGTGGGCACGCCTTCTGGCCACATCTCCTTGTCCATGTGTCCCTGAAGAGGGTCCGGGCGGGCAGGGACCTTCCACCTTCTTTTCCCTCCTTCTCCCAGGGCGTGGCCCAGCTGCCTGTCTCCCGGGCCCTCAGTGATTGCCGCCCCCAACCCCCTCGGCTGAGCCCGTCTTTCTCTCCATCAACGTGCGGCCTTGGATCCTTTGGCTTTCATGCTCACAGGGAGGAGCAGAGGCGATGGGGGTGAGGGTTAGGGGCAGGATGGCCCAAGAGGCTGAGCCCGCTACTCCCAGCAGAACCTTTAGCCCCAAGAAGCGTGGCCGGGTGGCCTGGAGGCTTGTGCAATGTCAGCCTCCCAGTCCTGGCCTTGCATTTTCCTGGAAGGTAAACTGAGGCTGGCAGGGCACAGGACAGACCTCTGGGCCCTACAGCCTCCTCCTGCAGCACCTCCAGGCCCACTTCCTGGAGGCACGCTTGCTTGAGGCTGCCCAGTGCTGTGGGCACCACGGGCCTGTGGTCCAGCGCCCCCACTCACTCCCTGGCTGACTGTGGGCCTTGGTGTATCCATCTGTGGGATGGGTGATGGGGCTGCCTCTCACGTGAGGAGGTCATTTAAGTGGTGACTGGGAACGAGGTCCTAAGGGATCCAGGGTGCACCTGGCTTCGTTCCTGCTCTGGGCTGCTCCTGAGGAGGAGGGGGCCGCAGAAGGGGACGGGTGCCTGCGGGGGCAGGGCGGCCTAGACATCGAGGTGCAGGGACAAAGTGGAGTGGGAGCTCCCTGAGGACAGGCTGTAGGCGAATGCAGATGGAGGTGCCTGGAGGGGGAGTTCCTCACCAAACATGCCCCGTTAGCATCAGTTTGGCCCATTTTTGAGGTCATTTTCTACTTTTGAGCATTTCAAGGATTTTAGTCCATTTGTTCTCTGGAAGCTCCTTTCTGCTGCTGGCCAGGGAGACACTGGTGGAGAGGAGGCAGCGCCGGCAGAGCCCAGGGTCCGGGAGCAGGCAGGGGGCACCCAGGAGGGGCTCGGCGCCCACGGGAGGCCCCTCCTCTGTGGAGGTCAGGGTGGCAAGCTCAGCCAGCCTCCCCCTGCTTATGGAACTGAATTCCGTTGGGATTAGCATTAAGTATATTTTAAAAAAAATCAGGGCCCAGAAAAGTGAGAATTAAGTAGAATTTAATATTCATCATGCCTCGGGAGAGGGAAGATTTCCTAAGTTTAGAACTAATACAAGGAATCAGGAGAGAAAATATGGACAGATTTGACTGCATGAAAATGAAAATCTTCTGCATGTCAAAATTAAACCACCAAATAAAAAGGCAAAAAAAAAATATGGCCTCGGAAATATATTTGCAGCAAATATGACAGACGAAGGCTTAATTTCTTTATTAAATAACGAGCTTGTAAGAAATTCTGCAAAGACATGGAGATGCATAGAATGTAAAGTTCAGTGTATTTTTCAGGCGATCCAAGTGGCAAGAGGGGAACGTGCTGGGAGCTCAAGCATGGAGGGGTGAGCTCGGCCACGGGAGGTTGGCGGTGAGTTCTCAGCAGGGGTCTACTTTACACACTCATTTCTTCCATTTTCCCAAGTTGTTCAGAGTTCCTTTTTTCTTTTTTAATATTTTCTTTATCTGAGAGAGAGAGAGAGAGACAGACAGAAAGACAGACAGAGATAGTGACAGAGATCGTGAGAGAGAACACGAGTGGGGAGGAGAGGGAGAAGCAGACTCCCAGCTGAGCAGGGAGCCTGATGTGGGCTCCATCCCAGGACCCTGAGATCATGACCTGAGCCGAAGGTGGCTAGTCAACCAACTGAGCCACCCAGGTGCCCCTTCAGATTTCTTTTTAAGGACTATGTTTTAGTTTAAAAACTGTGTGCTGTGCATTGATTGATACTATGACTCATTATCATCATTATGGTCAGGACCATAGCAGTAGCCAGCGCAGACCGTAGTGGTGGCAGGTGCGTGCACTTTGCTGTTTTGTGAAGCACTATTTACCCATCACTTAAGCTTCCCAGCACCTGCAGGAGCCAGTCAATGGTCACGGGCCCCATTTTTAGATACGAAAATAGGCACAGATAGGTTCACTGGGAGAGAGGGTTTGCATCTGGGGCCCTGCCCCTGAGTGGTGCGGGGACGCTGGCTGAGGACAAGGCAGGACAGGCGTGGTGCCCCGGGGATTCAGTGCTGATAACCCCTTGCATGCACGATCGGCCAAAGGAACCCCGCCACTGCGTCCCATCCTTGGATCGTCCCCCTCCCCTTGACAGCAACATAGAAACAGAAAGGCAGAGCCAGGAGCTGGGACCATGTGGGGGAGTCAGCAGGAACCCAGTGTCTGCTGCCACACACGTGCACTAAATGCTTATTAGAAATATGAAAACAAGGCCGAGGTATTCTTAGACTAATTGACTAAAAATCCTTGGACTTGACACAAGTTGGAGGAAAACAACAGAGAAAACATGCAGAAATGCTCAGAAGGAGCTAAACTCCTGTGACTGGGACAGCACGTGCTGCATTTGGTGATTCCCATTACAGTCCCGCTGTGGGGGAGGAGGTCTCCCAAGATGGATTGAAAACCTGCACATTAAAACAGCCTCCAGGATGAAAGGCCCCAGACGGAAAGCCCAGGATGGACACAGAGGGGCCGTGTCGCTCACAGCACGAGCCCCGTGTGCTGCCCTGGGTGCAGAGATGAAAATGCCTCTGCCCTAAGGGGGGCATGAGCCGTGTCTTGGCACACTGGAGGGCTTCATGGAGGAGGTGTTTGTGTGACTGAGCCTGGAGGGGGAGAAGGCCCCAGGATGGTGCAAGGCTGGGAACAGGAGAATTGGGAAGACCTAGCAGTGGTCTGCTGGGTGGCATTCAGGATGCCCGGTGCAGGGGTGGGGGGCAGTGGGGGACTGGACGCACAGGTAGGAGACAAGCAGACCCTGAGGATCAGAAGTGACCCCTCTTCCTGGGCCTTTGGCCTCTAGGGGATGAAAAGGTAGTCAAAGGCCTGTGAAGTTTGCTTTGAAAATCCCAGTGTCTTTGGGGGACTGAAAGGAAAGATCCAGCCCCTGTTGGGGGGGGAGAAATTCTGACCCGCCCCCCCGCCCGCTTCTTGCACCACTCTCCCGAGGAAGCTGTTGTCCCCCTTTTGCAGATGAGAACACTGAGGGTCAGAGAGGACACAAAATCAAAGCCCACAGCCTTCCCAGCTCTCACTGCTATGGGTCGAGGCATGGCTCTTTGTGTCACCCCAAGCCATGGGCTACTGTGCCCTCTTGGGACCTTCTCTTTCTGCTTCAAGGCTCAGACCTCCGAGGGCTCCTCCTGGCCTGTTTCTTCCTCCCTGAGCCAATCTCTGGCCCCCAGGGGGCTCACAGCCCACCTGGGGGCAGGGCCAGTTCTGCTGTGGCTGTATGTCTGAGGTCCTCACCCCTCACCTGCATGCAGTAGGAGCTCCACATATGCTCTAGAACCACGGGACCCGGGGAACAGTGCATTTCCGCTGGGGATTCCTTTGGTGTTCGTTCCCCGAAGCCAGATGCAGGCATGTGCCTACCCCCGAATGTCATTCAGCTCAATCCACAAAACTCACCTGACTTCTTCCAGCCCCTGCTCTGGGCTCAGCCCCAGACCCCTCCGGCTCACACACTGACTCCTCAATTCAAACCAAATCGGGCCAATTTACCTCCAATTCCGTTCTATTGGATTCCTTCAGTTCAATCCGATTTCCTTTCTTCAATCCAGCGAAATTCAGTTCCTTCAATTCATTTCAATTGTCGTCAGTCCGGTTCTGGACCTTAACCCAATCCTGGCCAATAATCCAACTTCAACCGATTTTCCAGTTCTTCCTGAGATGACATGACTCGCCTCAGCCCTGCCGGTCCCTGGGTGCTCCTCCCCACGCGATGATCTCAGTTCCATCTTCCCGTGTTTTGACCACCTGAGCCCTGCCAGCCATGGTTCTCCCCGTGGTGGAAAGACAGAGAGACCCCCCTGCCGACCCTCTGGAGCGTTCTGGGAAGGAAGTGACCCATGCTCACCCCCTTGTTCTGGGTGAAGCTATTGCAAGTCCGTCTCTCCATGTTCTTCTCATGACAACCCTGAGAGAAAGTCATTATCTCCACTGGGGAGCTGGGGATGTGGGGGCACAGAGCTTAAGCCGTGGCTCAGTATCCATGGCCACGCAGGTCTGGGTGCTCAGGCTGTGACCTGGCTATTTGATGGCCAAGTTCTTGGTGAACATTTACATGGGAAATTAATACCCCTTCAGTCAATGCATTTTTCAACAATGTCAAGAGATTACTTGTGCCCATTGTTGGGATCCAGGCAGTGTGGATGTGGCAGTGAGGGCTGGAGCCACAGTCCTAGCCCTGTGCACCTGTGGCCCAGGTGTGAGATGAAGGTCACATGAGCAAAGTGTGGTGAGGGTGGGTGGGTCAGGGACCGGTGGTGCCATGAGTCCACATGGTAAGCGCTGCTTGCCGAATAAGGAAATAATGGGGTCCTGGCCTTCCTTGAGGGTCAGGAGATGATCCTCACCTGGTGTCAGGTCCTTGCTTGAGCTTGGACCGCCACACTCCCGCCCACAGTTCACCAAAGCCAGCAGTGCCATCATGACAGACTTTCACATTCATTCACATCAAGCTCCACTCACCTCCTCCTAGTTGTTCTTGGTACCATGGCTTCAGCCCCCATGGGAATGCCTCTGCTGTCCTTCAGCTGCTCTGGGTAACCCCTGGAGCCAATGTGGGGGGCATCTCATGCTTTTGCCTTCCTGGATGACCTTGGTCCTCCAAAAGCAGCAGGACTTTGACAACTAAGCCTATGTGCAAAGAGGATGATCAAAAAGGCAGAAACAAAGACTTGGGGGTCAGTGAAGTAAACCTAAAGTGGAATCAGAGCCATGGAAAGAAGGGGACTGAAAGGGTCAGAGAGTTTGGGGACATCTACCTTTCCTATGGGAAGTGCGCATTTTGGCCAGAGTCCAAGGGATTGCCTATGATCTCCACACCCACTTTCTACTCCCGGTTGTGGGGCTTCCTCTCGCTGCTCCGGGGACACTTTCTGAACCTCTCCCCCAAACGCAGATTAGCTGGTGTTTCAGGACCCAGCCTCTGTGGGCAGCACCCTGACCACCACCATCCTTTCTCCTCGCTCCCTGCACACGACCCAGCTGTTGGGTGGGGACTCTGACCAAAGGCACAGCTGGGAGATCCACAGCTTGTCCCCCCAGAACAGGTACAATTCCTCAGAGACAGGTAGGACAGGATTCGAATCTGACTCTGAGTGTTGGCGTGACTTTGACCTGCAGCTCTCCACCTGTCACACAGGGTGGCTGTGAGGAGGTAATGAGGGAACGTTTGTCAGCTGCTTGACAAAGAGCAGGGCTCCACAGCTGTTTGTCCCTCCTTCTAAGTAGCATGTTTCCATTTTCCCAGGGATTCCTGATGCCTGAGCCAGATGGTTGAGGGGCAGACATCATGCAAGCCAGTGGGGGAGGCTGTCTTTAGCCGGCTCCGTGCCAGCGCTCACCTTCCTGTAAGGCTGAGAAGGGGCTCTGTTGTGACAGCTCCCCACGGCTTTTCTGGGAATAAAGGATCCCCAGAGCACTTGGTGTTTAATGGTGGGTTCTTGAAGGGCAATGCTTGCCCATGGGATGGAGAATGAAGGTAAGATACTTGCAGTGTGGGAAGACACTGGGGACATGGGGTGGCAGCTTGTCTCTGCTATCACCTTTTTCAGTGGTGGTCTGCCCACTCTTGACTGAGCTGGGCCTTTCTGAGAGTAAGCCCCCTTGCTTCCTGAGAGGCTAGGACGGAACCACAGGTACCGAGAGACCCTGCCTTCCTGGAACGCACCAGGGGCCTTTGTAGTGTGGAGTGGAAAGGCTGCAGCGGGGTCATGGCATTGATGGGGCCCCAGTGATGTCATGCGGAAGCTCAAAATTCGATCTCATCCCTTGTTCCAGACTCCCGGATTGGGGACATTCTATCTTGTCTACTGTTTTGCCTCTTGGGTCAAAGTCCTCACTGAGTGGCTGCCTCCTGTGCCCGCTGGTGATGCCCAGCCCTTGTGGCCCGGGCTCTGCTCAGTCTGTCCGCCCTCAGGCCACCACCTCCGAATCCTCCCACCCACTCTCCCCTCGGCAAGCGGCTTTCACCAGCATCAGGGACCTGGGATTTCAGAACCGCGGCTTCACGGACAATGCCCCCCAGGCCAGGGAGGGGACCGCGCCTCCCGCAGATGCCCACGGCCACCACACCAGCACCTCATGCCTGCCGGCCACAGGACAACCACAGGACCAGGCACCGTGGTCCCCACCTTTCACTGGCCCTCAGGAAGTCGCAAGAGTGGCTGAGGCCCTTCTGCAGGAAAGTGCTGGAAATTCCAGAGATCTGACCAGAGCGAGCCCCAGATGCCTTGATGAAACCAGGGGGTCCTCGGAGTTCCAGGGAGAGGGTGAAGGGAGGGGTGGAGAGCTCAGAGCCATGGCAGGTGCCTGGCCCAAACCAGAGATGGGCTCTGAAGGGGGTAGGCAGAGCGGGCAGGGATTTACCTGCCGCCATGGGGTTGTGCGCGGGTCGGGGGCAGTTCTAGGGGCTCAGAGCGGGGAGCCCATGGAAGGACAGGAAGTGGGGAGCTCCGCATTGGAATCCGGCTGTACCACTGCAGAGAACAGCCCTGTTCCGGCCGCCCAGCCTCTTTCTGCTCCTCCTTCCCCTTCCCGACCATGTGAGTGGCCCGGGAGCTGCCAGTCAGCACTTGGCCCTGCCCTCAACCCACAACTGATTGGTGCAGAGGTCGCGACCGGAGCCAATCAACACACTTCTCTGGGATTTTCTCTTAGTAAAGGCCAATCCCTGCACCCCGGTTTGCAATTCTAAGTGTGCCAGGTCGAGCCGTGAGCCCTGCTATTCCCACCAGCTGGGGTTTGCTCCGGGTTGAGGGAGTGAGGCCGGGGTCGACAGGCGGAGGGAACCAGAGATCGGGGAGGAAGCGCAGGGGTAGTCACGAGGCCCCGCTCTTTTTGGGGGCCCAACCACACTGCAACCTGTCCCAGCACTGCCCCGCCAGGCTCCAGCCCGCTCTGCGGTCCGTGGCTTCCTGATGTTCACGTGTGTGTTGTTGCTGCTATTTACTGTCCTTTTGTCCACGCGCTCATCGCCCTCTTCAGGGCTGGAATACTGCTGCCCCAGGGGACCAGGCTAGTGGTGAACCCTGAGCTTCCTGCCTGTTGGGCATCTGGCTCTCCCGGGATTCCAGGGCTGACCCGTCCTCTTACGGTCCACTGACTGAGCAGTGTTTCTGCCATCTGCAGCTGGAGGGCCCTTGTAATCAGACATCTGGGGCCTCGGACAAGCCTTCCACGCAGAGCCTTGGGTTTTCCACCTGCAAAGTGGGGACGAGAGGAGAGCACCGCCGGCCACCCCCTTGCCATGCTGTTCGGATCAGCGCTCACATGCCAGCACCCCCGTGGCCGTCGTGGGGAGTTGGCACAGTCCTGGGGCCTGGCGCATGATCCCCTCAGGGATGGCACGGTAGGAGAGGAGATGAGCCTCCTTTAGCTGCTGGCTCTCCGTCTGGCAAATGTGGGATTCGGTGAGGTCCGCCTTCCGCTTGCCTGGGGATTTCTCCAGTAACCTAAACTAAATTCCTCCTGCTCCAAGTGCAGAGTGTGCGTGGCAGCCCCGTTTGCAGAGCAGATGGATTCCCCTAAGAACCAGGCTGGAATGCTCTCTGCCAGGCAAGGCGCCCACCGTTCACGTGCTGGGGATCGCGCTGGGAGGGGAGCCCTTCTGCAGATGAGGAAACTGAAGGTCAGGGAGCTCCCTTGGCTCGCCCCTGTACACACGCCATGTTTGCGGTTTATCTGGGGTAAAACCACGATCAGCCCAATCCCTTAGCTTGGGCTTGGGCCCTTCTGTGACCTCCCCAACGCCTCTCATGAATCCCCATGATATCACAGTGTGTCCCCCGAGATGCCATCTAGATGCCAGAGCACCAGACTCAGGCCAGAGACGTGGGTTCACAAGCTGGTGTCACACAGCGAGCTGGCAGAGAAGGGCAAGGCCAGCTGCCCTGCCTGTCTTCCCCACGCTCTGTGGAGTCGGCAGACGTGGCCCCCAGCCCTCAGGGAGGCCCAGGGCTCCCTCACGTGGCAGGTGCAGCGGTACATGGAGTATCTGGGTGGGGGAGAGCCTGTCCCTCCTGCTGGGCCACGTGCCGGTGTGTGTGAGAATGACAGAGATAATTTCCTAAACACCATCTGAGCTGAGTGCATTTTGATGAGGATGGTGATTTTTTAAATTTTAAATTAGAAATTACATTTTTTTTTTTTTTTGCCTGCCAAAATAAAGATGAGAAATCAGATGAATCTGGTTCAAAAAGGGGCTGGAACCAGAGAAAATGTGTCTGACAGACTCTGTGTTGAGCAAACAGACCTGGATGCCAACTGTGTGCCTGGGGGTTGGTCCCTGGGACCCTTGGCTCCCAGACCCTGTGTCGCCATGCTGGGAGCTGTGGGGGCTGGCACACGGGGCTGGAGCCCTGGCCTCTTGCTGATAGGGTGTGAGGAGCCGGCTGGGGCGCAAGGAGCTTGCGTGTTCTTTCCGAAGAAAGCAGGCTTACTGATCTCTTTTTAGCAATTGCCATGGAATGAGCCAATGGGACAGATGTGGTCAGCTTGCTTCCGTAATGTCACTGTTTCTCTGCCCGAGCACCAGCATGTACATAGCCCCTCCAGGGGTGGGGGACGCTGGGGGCAACCAGCTGTCCCAAGGGGGCAGGTGGCATCCAGAGGTACAGAGGCGGGAATGGGCCATCACGGGGTGCTGGCCCCACGAGGTGGAGGGACAGACAGTGACCTGAGCACCACCAGGGACTTACTCTCTCCTGCTCTAGGGGCTTTAGGCCTCACACAGTCTGCCGGGTTCAGTGTTCTCCAGGTTGGGGCTCAGCCCTGTTTCCCATGGCAACTTCCAGAGACAATTTCGATGCTATCACCCCCGTTTTACAGGTGGGGAAACGGAGGCTCAGAAACCCAACTGAGGGTTCAGGGAGGCAGGAGGCCATGGTCAGGCTCCCACCCTGGGCATGGGCTCTGATTCTTGGAGAAAGAGCTGTGGGTTCCCTCCTTTCTAGCCCGACAGTGGAAGCTGCTTCTCCCTGGAGAAGCTTCTGCAGACACAGAGCCCCCTTCCGTCAGAGCCTGGCTCTGGCAGACCCCACAGTCCCTGGCACCTCCCAGGAGGCTCGGCGATGGGAAACATCCCCCACCGTCCTCCTGACGCGCCCTGAGCGTGCACTTTAATGTGCACGATCTGCTCCCGTTGCCGATGGCCCGGGGTGTCTCTTCAGAAGCAGAATGCCATGCTGACCACCACGCCCATGCAAGCACCTTGTCCTTCTGTCCACCCGCACCCCTGCCCGGGAAGACCTGTCAGTGGGACTCTGGGACCCGCAGAAGGTTGCTTCCCTTCTCCGTGGGTGTTGATTCTCTGGGCTCTGCCTCAAGCATCCCTAAGCCCAGGGGAGTTCCCTGTCCGCTTGTCTTCCGTTGCTCACCTGTGACCCCTGCCTCCAAATTCTGAGGACCCACCTCGCCGCCTTGCCCTGGGGAGCCCATCAAGAATGCAACAGTGGACCTTCTCTCAGCTCGCACGAAGTTCTCTGTTAGTTGTCCAGAGTCCAGGGTGCAAGTGTGGACGGTGTCAGCGGGGATCTTCTGTCTTCTGGAAACAGGTGATGCCGGTTCTGTGGGTCTGTGTCCCTGTGGCTGTCCTGCTCTCCACCCCGGGGCCGGCTAGGCTGAGCCCGGAGACCAAACTGTACAGGGCGGCCCCGGCCCCCTGCATGCTTCCCCGACAGTCTCCCTTCCCAGAGCGGCCACAGCTGTCCCTCCAGAGCCCCAGACTCTTGGTCTGCCTTCAAGGTTACTGCCATGGGATTTTTAAAAAAGTGAGATTCAAAGAATCCTCCTACGTCCAGGCCATGGGCTAGTACTGGAAAGGGAGGTGCGTGGTTTATACGATGCCTCGGACAGAAGCTGAGTGACCGGAGGCTGCCCTTTGAGGCTGCACAGCACATGATTCTGCTCGCGGCACTTCCCCGAAAGGACACGGAGAAGGACTCGGGGAGCCGACAGGTGGTTGCCATGGGCCGGGGACAGGGCAGCAGGAGGGCACCTTGAGGGGACGGCGTCTCCACCCCCTAGCCGTGGCCAAGGCTTCCTGAGGCGCGCATGTGCACGTGCACACACACACGTGCACACAGGTACACATGCACATAGACCCGTATTCGTGCACGTGGAGACGCGCACACAACCCGGCATGGTCACCACACAAGTGTGCACACAGACCTGCTCCCACACGCAGGTGACAAGGTCCCTGGGTTGTTCCCCGGTCAGCATCCTGGTCTCCCAGGTGCTCTGTGGTGCGATGGGACCATCCGGCATATGGTGAAGGGGACACGGGCTGATTTCTGTGACTTCCTGACTCTCCTTCTACATCAGTGTCTTCTTCCCTGTGAATGAGGCGGGAAGGGGACAGAGGAAGTGGACAGGGCATGCTGGGCTGGGGGGCAGCCGGCTGGGGGAGGAAGAGGAGGGCCAGGGACGAGAGCCCGCGGCCAGGCCAGGGGACAAGAATCGGTGTGGGACTGGGGCAGCGCAGGGCGGGATCCTGCAGGGTGGAGGTCCAGTGTGGAGCCGGCCCTGCCCTTCACAGGGAGCCCCCGGGGGCCTCCTCCAGTGCGGCAGCAGGCTCAGGTGGGGAGGGCCAGCTGTGGGGCTTGGGGCAGCCCTGGTGTCCCTGAGCCCTGTGCCGCTGTGGCATCTGAGCTTGCCACCTGCACCAACCAGCCTGGGTGTGACCCTGGGTCTGTGCAGCCCAAACCATGTCCTCCTCCTCCTAGGCTCAGTACGTTCACTCTCTGCGCCAGACCCTGCTAAGCCTGCTGTCGGCGGGCGGAGGCACGTTGCCAGGACTCTGGTCAGCCCTCCTGCCGTGTGGGTCCCGACACTGCCATGCAGGATGGGGGCAGGGATGGGGCTCCCCATGGTGCCCAAGGTGCGATGGGGTACTCCTTGTGGATTAAAAGGAAATGGGGAGAAGAAGAGGGGATGCGGGAGGCAGGAGGCCGACTTGGCCCCCCTGGACCTGGAAGCCAAGCCCATGGTGCTCTGGGGCCGGGTCCAGCTGGCTCGAGCCCAGTGCGGGGACAAACCCAGCGTGATCTGAGCACCTGTGTGCGGCGGGCGGGGTGGGGGTCGTCTTCATGGGACGCTGGGCTGTGGGTCTTCTCCTCGGGCCGCCACAGTAAATCGCCACGACACGGATGGCTCCCACTCTTCCTCTGGGTCTGAGGCCAGGATCTGAAGTGTAGGTGACACAGGGCTGTGTCCCCCACTGGGGCTCTGGGGGTAGATCCTTCCTGCCTCTGCCCCGTCATGCTGTCCCGCTGCTGGTGGCCGCTCCCATGCTGGCTCTGCCTTGTCTTCACACAGCCGCCTTCTCCTCTAGGGCCCCTCCCATGGCCCCACTCCCGTGTGGGTCTGTGAGCCCCCCTCTTCTTTCAAGGACACCAGTCACTGGATCGAGTGTCTGTCCCACTCCCAACGACATGACCTCATCTTAACCATCAGCCTCAGCTGCAGCCCTGTCCCGGACGCGCTCCCCTTCTGAGGTTCTGGGGTGAGATTCTGATGGATCTTCTTAGGGTTCACTTCAACCCATAGCCAGCGTCCTGCCCAAGGCCCAACTGAGCATGGTGGTCGCGGGGCCAGAGCCCACCTTCTCCTGCATCCCAGCAGGACGACCTCCCCCCTAGGCCTGATGCAGGGAGGCTCGCATGCCGACAGCGGGTGCTGCCCTGGTCCGGGCACGGGAAGCCCCCGGATGCTCTGCTCCCACTGTGTGGGGCTCAGCCTGATGCTCCTCTGGGGCCCCTTCCTGCCGCTCAGCCCAGCTCTGGGGTGTCCCTCCCACCGCCCCCTACCCTCCCCCTGCCCAGGCACAGAGGAAATCCCCCTTTCCGGCGGTCCCGGCCTGCCCAGTCTGTCTCGTCGAGCCCATAGGGATCCTTTCCTGAGTGTGGCTGGTCTATTTTTCCGGGGGAGGAAAAGGAAAAGCATTCTTTGATTTTAGATATACAAACCCTGGAGGGTCAGGGGGATGGTGGCTCTGGCTGCAGACAGACCCCGGCTGCCCATGGGGAGCCCGACCCAGGAGGGGCTCCCACAGAGGCTCAGTGTCCTTCCGTCTAGCATCACGGAGGCTGGTGGGGGACAGCAACAAGCCCCAGATGGAGAGAGCTCAGACCTGAAGCCCTGCCTCCCCAACCCCCAGCACTTGCCCAGCCCCTGCCCAGCCCCCAGCCCTGTCGCCCTGCCCACCTCCTGTCTTGCCAGCCAGACTCAGCCGGTGGGGTGAGGCAGGCAGAGCCATCGTTCCAGCTTGCAGAGGGAAACTGTGGTGCTGTGGTTGCGGTTCGAGGGGCAAGGGGTCTCTGGGAGGCCTGGCTGCCCCTCCTCCCTTCCTCCTCTCACCTGTTCCTTAACTGTGGTCACTCCAGGGAGGAGAAGGGCCCCTCCTCCAGCCCGGAGGCAGAGGGATAAAAGGGTCTGCTCATTTGTGACTTTAATCCTCCGCTGTGATCTTATCTCTGCAGGAGAAAGCTTCATGTCCATTGATCCTGTAGGGCATTAGCCGGGGAGCCTCAGCTATTAGCTCCCGAGGGCTCCGGAAGCTTCCAGCTTCCGGTGCACTGACAACGGGCAGTGGAGCCCGAGCTGGCCAAGCAGCTCCTTCCCAGAGCTGGCTGCCCGCCCCCAGCCCAGCCGGGACCCAGCCCCATGGCTGCCCCAGAACACCCCCTGGACTCCCCAGAGCCCCCGCCTCAGAGCCCCCTCCACCTGGCCTCCCCACAGCCCCCCTCAGCCTCCCCAGAGGCCCCTGTTGCCCCCCCCCCAGACTCTCCCGGCCTCCCCAGAGCCCCTGCTGGGCAGCTTCTGCCTTGGGCCTTCGCTGCTCACCTCGGCGCTTTCTTCCCAGGGTGGGGTCCCAGGGACCACCTGCTCTGAGTTGGACAGTGGAAGACCGGCCCTGTGCCCCGAGAGGCCCGACTTAGAGCCCCCAGTTCTCTCTAGCCTCTGGGGCGTGCGCTCAGATGGGCATCGGGCATCCCACCGGCTGCTCCCTAAGCGGTTGACGGTTTGAGACCAGTGGTGGCATATTTGCCGCACAGAGAGTCACAAACTCCACATCTTGCCCAGAGGCCCCGTCTGGCAGCCCAGTTCTGTGCTCATCCCTCTTGGAGGGGTGCTGGGTCTCCAGGCAGGCAGGCACCCCTCCATTTTGTCCAAAAGCCCCCACATATCCTCTCCCCAAACCCCGGGACTGATGTCGCTCTGCTCTGGACCACTGGGGCTCCTTTCTGGGAGCTCTGGGAATCATCCACACAACCACGTGGCCCTGCTCGGACCAGGCGGGCTGCCCAGACGCCCTTTCCTGGCAGGTTCAGGGGCCTCTCCCTCCAACATGCCCAGTCCCACCTCTCCACACTGCTCCATCCCTAGGGCCTAGCAGGAAGTCCCCCTCCTCCAGGAAGTCTTCCTGGTGCCCTGGTAGGAGAGCTCCTTCCTCGCCAGTGTGCTGAGTGCTCTTCTGTGTAGGGTACCTGCCGGCTGCTTTCATCCGACAGCAGGCCTTGAGAGAGGGCCCGGCCCATGCTTCTTGGGCCAGACCTCCAACCTGGTGACAACTTGGCCGCCCATGTGTTCAGACCCCTGCTTTCACTGAGGCTGGCTTCGTGTGGAGGGGACACAGCTGGGGCGAATGACCTGCGGGGTTTATGCAGGAAATGCAGTATCTCTCGTCTTCCTGTTTGCCAAAGGACAGCCTGGGAGGAGGTCCCAGAAGCCAACAGAATCCCTCCTCAAAGTGGGGGTTCTGGGAAAGAGCTGCTGGCAGGATGCATGACCCCCGGTATGAGGGGTGGGGTATCCATGCCCAGCACAGTGGATGCTAGGAAGGGATGCCAGCCGGAGCCACTGGGACTGGGCAGATCTGGCCTAAGTACCCACTCTCTGCCGATGCCCAGCGTGGGGCACCTCGGGGCTGGTGGAGGGACCCACAGTCCAGCCCTGCCAGACTTCTACCCGGACCCCGGGGAACACGGAGGAGCCCCCAAGAGAAGATGGCTACTGGCCTCCAGGGGTCCCGTGGCCTCTGACTCACACCGTCTGCCTGGGGACAAGGCCACTGATCCCTGAAGGCTGGAGCCCTGCCCCTGACTCCTTCCCTGTCCTCACATGGCTGCTCACAGGTGTCAACCGCCAACACCTGCTTCCAACACCCTGCTCCAGGCCAGCGCTGCGGCCCCGCCCTGAGCGCCGGCCCCAGTGATGTCACCCTGAGAGCAGGACCCACCTCCCTTCCAGCCCCCAGCTGGCCCCCAGGGATGAGCAGAGGGAAGACAAGATCCATATTTACCTCAAGTGTGAGCGGGCTTCCCTGGCGCAAATGCCTTCATCCGGTCTGGGCCAGGAGCCGCTCCCAGCGGATAAGTCCTTCTGGCCTCTTCCACACCAGCCCCACGCCAGGTGCTAGGGAGGTGGGAGCTTGGCCTGCAGGCTCCTTCGAGGCCGGCAAAGCTCCTGTGAGCAACAGAGGCTCAGACCAGGCTTAGGGGAGTTTGCTGAAGCTTAGAGGAAAGCCGGGCTCAGGAGTAGATGGCACAGGCCATGATTGACCTCACAGCTCTGCCCTGGCCCCAGCCCGGGGAGTCGGACTGAGACTCAGCTGCACTGGAGGGGAGGGGCCCTACCTCCCGTGACCCTGACCTTGAAAAGATCCGAGAGAGCAAAGGAACAGAGGTGAAAAAGTGAATCCTGACCTGATTATAGGCTGACCCCGGATCCTGGTCACATGCTGAGTCCTAACCCTGTCACACTCTGAGTCCTGGTCCTGGTCATACTGTGACTCTTGACCCTGGTCACACACTGAGCTCTGACCCTGGTCACAAGCTGACCCCTGATCCCGGTCACACTCTAAGCCCTGATCATGGTCACATCCTGACCTTTGACCTTGATCACACTCTGAGCCCTGGTCCTGGTCCCTGGCAACTATGGTTTGCCCCAGCATGGAACCTGGAAGCCTGTGCCTAAGGCAGCTCCTGCATACTTGCGTGACTCTGGGAGGACTGTCTTGTCACAGTGCAGAGGCATGTGTCCCTTGCATGTGGGGTCTGTGTGTCCCTTTTTCAACCACTGGTAGGTGTTAAAGGAGAAGAAAGGACTTGACGACATTCTCCACAGAACTTTCGACCTGACATCCCGAGCAGTGGGCAGAACCACAGTCATTAGCCCAGTTTGCAGATGGGGAAACAGAGCTCAGGGAGTGGCCTTCTCCAGATCTGACTCGGAATCCCTGGTCCTGCTGGACGCAGTCTGACTCCTGAGCCACTCCAGTGCTCCACTCTCTCCTCCCCCCCAGGTGTCTATACCTCCAGGCCCTCCTCACCTCCAGCCAGTGCACCCTGGGCCAGGACAGATGGTTCCTGATGTGTACCTGTGGTGCAGCCAGGCCCGGGGTAGCTCATAGGCCAGAGGAACCCTGCTGTTCCTGGAGTCCCTGGGGGTCGGCCTCTCTGATCTCACGTGGCCTTGGCCGGTCCCCAGCAGCCTCCTGAAAAACACCATGGATGAAAGCAGGACACAGGGGTCCCGACGTCACTAAGTAGTGGGATTAACCACCTGCCGAGGGCTGACTCCCTCCTGTAGGTAAGGAGACTAAAGCTCAGAGAGGTCAGGAGGCCTGCCAAAGGTCACTCAGCGAGGCCGTGTGGGTCAGATGGCAGAGCAGATCCGGGCACCCCTGGGAACCGTCCCCTGATCCTCCTGTCTGCTTCCGTGGCATGTGACCACTGGCATCTCATCGTCCCCACATTGGCCCAGACATCTCTTTGGCCTGGAACCCCTCTCTGATCGACAAGAGGCTCCAGAGTCTGGCTGATGTAGGCACGGGCCCGTCTTCCACTCACCTGCAGGCCGCTTCCCTGGCCATGTCCCTCGAATGCCTACAGACACGGCAGTGCCATGAGTGGGACAGCGCCTCTGAGCCTCTTGGGAATGTGCCTGAGCCCTCAGCGATGGCTGTGAGTGAGGAGAAAGTGGGCGTGTCTCTCGTTAACGGGGAGAGAGCCAGCGTGTTTGGTCTCCGGGAAGAGAGAGAAGGCTTGGAACTGAAATGGGCATGGAAGTCTTCCTGGAGGAGGTGAGGTTTTCAGGTCTCCTACCTGCAGAGGGGAAGAGGACTCCAGACAGGAAACCAAGAGGTTCTGAGTCCTGACTTGGGGATTCTGGCTTCCTCGGAGGCAATGTGACTCCCTGGTCTGGGGCCATGGGGGCGAGAGCCTGGGAAAGCGGACCCCATCACTCCTGAACACGCCGCCAGCGCTTCTGGGTAGTGAGAAGCTAAAGAGGGTGTAAAAGTGACTTACAAACTGGAATCAGGTGTTAGGGCATAAACACGCCAAGGCCCGTGATTGATTTGACTGGGTAAATAGCTTTTATAATTGGTATGTTTTTTATTAAATTGTAAAAGCTGCACGTCCCTGTGTGGGAATCCTGAGCACGTTCAGACGGTGTGTCGGGGCCAGCAAGGCCTCACCCGGCCTCCTGCTGGCAGAGGCCCAGGACCAGAAAATGTGTGTGAGGGTCAGGCCCCTGGATGCTGAAGGGCCAAGGAGGAGAAGGTCCGTTCCAGGGATCAAAGTGACCATCCCTTAGCTCCCCGGGGAGTGAAGTCCTGTGGTTAGGGAGGGGCCAGAGAAGAGAGTGGCAGCTGGGAGGACGGGCTTGTTTTCTGCTTCCCCAGTCTGGCCTGGTGGCTCAGTGCACAGACTTTGATATTAAGTCCACTGGCGTTGAGTCCCAGCTCTGCTACTTGCTGGGTGATGCCACACGGGTGACTCAGCTGCTCTGTGCCGCAGGTTCCCCAGGGCAGCCGAAAGGTCACAACAAGTACCTCCTGGAGTTGGAGATGCATTCTGGGATTTACAAGTGATGGTCGGAGCTGATGCAGCCTCAGTGAGCAGCAAAGAGAAGCTCCTAAGTTGGGATAAAACAAAATCATCAGGCAAAGGAAGTTTCATTCACAGTTGCTGGATGCAAAATGCCTCTGAAATACAGAGTCTGGGTTTCTAGTAAGGCGGAGAGGACACATGCAGGGAGTGGGGGGCTGCTCTGCCCTGCCTGTGACCTCAGCTTGCTGTGGGTCAGCCCTACACTTCCGATGTCTCAGCCCTAACAGGGACTATAATACAGGTCCTGGGAGGATTAGGACACTGGGTATAAGCTGGTGACATGGTGCCTGTCACATGATAAGGCTCATGGGCACTCAGCCAGTGACATTGAACTATTAGGTGCTTGCTGTGTACCAAGTGATAAGCTAAGCAATTTGCACATTTTATTCTATTTAATCTTTCCAACTTCACATTGGAATTTTATAAAGAAGCTTCACAAACATCTCTTACTTCACCATTTGCAGCTGGCTTCAGTGGTAAGTCATAGGGACTCAAAATAGCAGTGGCCTAAATCAGAAAGAAGCTTATTTCTGCCTTTTCCATGAAGCCTGGAGGCAGACTCCTTGGGACTGGCAACACAGCTTCATTCTACGATCTCAAAGAACTTTCGTCCCTCAGATCTCCTTTCAGTCTGGTGGCCCACCAACCACGGCCTCCTTCCCTACAGGTACTTCATAGTGCAAAAAGGATGCTGCAGTTCCAGCCGTCATATCAGCATTCCAGGGTATAGGAAGGGAGAGGCTAGTTGTGAGAGGTGGCTGACTTTTAAAGTGGGCGGGCCCTGGAAAGTGCCTGCTGACGCTTTTGTTTACATCTCCTTGTCCGGAGCTTTCGCTGTGAGGGAAGTGGGGAGAGGAGCCTTCTTAGGATTGTGTGTGCCCAGCTGAATATTCCATTGCAGAGAGGGGAACATGGGTGTCATAGAACAGCCAGGTGTTCCTGACACACCCATGCTGGGTCATGGTTTTAGCCAGTTTATCTAAAGAAGCTCGCCTTTAATTTAAAGCAGGATTTCTTAACTCTGACACTACTCATGTTTTGGGCAGGATGATTCTTTGCTGGGGGATGGTAACTCCCAGGGATGAGTCATGGGGTGTTCAGCAGCACCCCTGGCCCCCCACACACTAGGTGCCAGTAGCACCCTCTCCCCTCTCCCCACAACCAAAACTGCCACGTGTTCCCTGGAGGGAGACTGCCCTTGGTTGAGAAAGTCTGATCTGTATGATTGGTAGCATACACAGATGATGACTCGCGAAGAAAGGCCACTCAGGGGAAGAAAAAAAAAAAAAAAAACACTAGCTAGTGCAATGGGGACCCAAATACATGGAGACTAAACAGCATCCTTCTAAAGAATGAATGGGTCAACCAGGAAATTAAAGAAGAATTGAAAAAATTCATGGAAACAAATGATAATGAAAACACAACAGTTCAAAATCTGTGGGACACAACAAAGGCAGTCCTGAGAGGAAAATATATAGCGGTACAAGCCTTTCTCAAGAAACAAGAAAGGTC